>CAUYRH010058106.1:0-27320 GCA_963574655.1 Perodicticus potto
CCGCCCCCCACACCCGATAACTCTCTCTCTCTCCTCTTGTTTTCTTCTCTCTCTCTCTCTCTCTCTCTCTCTCTCTCTCTCTCTCTATATATATATATATATATATATATATATATATATATATATATATATATGTATGTATACATATATATATATATATATATATATATATATATATATATATATATATATATATATATTTGTGTGTGTGTGTGTGTGCCAGAGTCTCACTCTATTACCTCTTCTCTTTCTTTACTAGGCTTAAGCTCTTCACTAGACACAAAAGTTATCTTATTTTACAAGATACGTTTTTTCAATCTTTCCACAATGATGTTGTCCTTGTTTTATTTCAGGGACTCCCTACTTTATGTGGAGTAAAGAGCTTGCCCCTATCATCATGAATAAACCTTAGATCTTCAATGCTTTAGATTATTAATTTTAGGAAATACTCTTGGAGCAGCTCCAATATTCTGGATTCATGATGACTCTTTCATTGGTGGTCTCTGTGTTTTTCTTTTATTGATATGCAAGCTGTTATACATTTAAGGGGCTATCTTTGGGGTTCTGTCTAGCATTTGTGATGTTTTGTAATGAAAGTTTTCGGAGTGATACTCACCCAGAATTGATCCCGACACACTTCTGATAGAAACCCTTCCAATATTTCTCTATGGCCACAGGACATGCTTGCCCTCTACTCCTGACACCTGTGGTCCTTCATGACCGGTCCTTGCCCAGCCTCCTGAGTGTCCCTTTCTGTTCCTTTCCTACACGTTCAACCCTCTGGCTATAACACTCCTCCCTCAGAACATCAAGTTCTCCCCTCCAGACTTTCCTCATGGACGTGATGGCGGGGTTAAAACCATCCATTTGAGATGCTTAGTACAACTCCTGGCATTAGGCTGTCCTGGAAGTTTTATTCATTTGGAAAAAACAATTCCCTTAGTGCAATGGTCCTCAGCCAGGATAGTTTTGCCCCTCAGGGAAAGCTGGCAAAATATGGAGGTATTTTTGGTTACTACAACTATAAGAGGGTGGGCGCTGCTGGTATCTAGTGGGTAGAGGCCAGAGAGGCTGCTCAACATTCTGCAACATGCAGGACAGCACAACAGTCTCCCATCAGGACCACACACCAAGAATGATGCAACCCCAGTGTCAACATTGCCAAGGTACAGAGACTCTGCCGAGGAGCCTGTGCATCCCAGGCTGAGATGATTTTGAGAGAGGGCCCAAGAAAGTGCTAAACTATTTGAAATTATCTGATCCAACCAGTGGAAATAAACAATGAGCACTCAGATGAGGACAAGCAAAGGCTATTTGTTCAGAGATGGCTATAGTATAGCATAAGGGAGTCAGCCACTATTTGCATTTGGCTTAGACTCAAAGGCAGGCAGAGGATTGGAAATCTTTATAGTGGAAAAAGAGAGGATACTCCAGGCATCCCCGACTGAGGTTGTTGGCATGGGGAAGCTGCAGGTGGTGGCTAACTAGAAGCAGGTTATCCTGATTGATTGGTTAGGAGAGAACATAGGCTACCTCTTGTGGCTCTTAAGTTGGAAGCAGGAATAAGAATTAGGGAAATTTTCCATTATTAACCAAGACCTGCTGCTTGTCTGGGGATGATTGGTGCAGGGGTTCCTGAGCTGATTTCTATGGATTGTGGGTCAGGATTCTCTTTCTATAGACAGCTGGCCATTGTCCATTTGCATGTTGAGTCTCTTGGTCTTTTCTTCTGAACTATGTAGGTCAACTCCATCCTCCTGACTTGGGCCTTGTACATCCTGAGGCAGAAGCTTTCCAGCATCAATGCTGAAGTGTCAACACTGAAAGACACCAGGTACTGCCCTCCTTCCTCTCTGATCCCTTTCTATTTTCCATTCCTTCTTCCCACAAAAGCTCATCTTGTTTGCTGGATCCTGTGTCCAAGACAGAGGTGATGAAGCTCATTTAGAATAGCACAGGTTTAGATCAGAAGGTTCAGACTTCAGCTGTGTGACCTTAGGCAAGTTACATAGCCTCTCTGAAGCTCAGTTTCCTCATCTGTAGAATAAGGATATTAATGAATACTGCTTACTTCATGTGGTTTATGAAGCATTTAGCACATTACTCAAAACAGCGAGTGTGTTGCATCTCCCAACTACAGTAGAACCTCCATAGCTGATGTGCTCCCTACTGCACTGACCACCTCCTTAAGGTGACTAATTTTCATAGACCAGACATGCACCATTTGTACATATCAGTGTAGTAGGGCTAGTTTCTTGTAACCAGTTTGTTACAGTCCCTTAGGTGGTCTGTTGCAACCACATAACTTACAGAGTTTCTACTGTATTTCAAACTTTTCTAATTTTTCTCTATGCTTACTTATGTTGCATATTCATAGGAAACAGAATCATACTATTTGCTATAGTTTTTATCATAATAAAATCATTAATATTTTATCACTTAATTAGAAATTATTCTTGAATAATTATTTTGCATAGCATTTCAGTGTAAGGATGCAGCCCAGTGTATCCAAATTATGTCTTAGTCATGGACACTGAAGTTACTTCTGTGTTTTTTTTTTTATTGTAGATGATAAAAATGATTGTAAATACCTGTAAGGGTATTCCTGGAATACCCTTGCAGGTAAATCATTCTAAATTGTGGTTATTTAATTATAGCACTGTAAGCAAAACTGTCTGAATAAAGGGTAGTTTGAATTGGAATGCTTTTAGTGTGTGTGTGTGTATACACATATACATATATATGTACACATATATCTTCCGAATTGGTTTCTAGTAATTTTTTTCCAATTATGAGAGTGCTTTTTTACCTGCAATATTTCCAATACTGGAGTTTATTGTTATTTTGGGTTTTTTTGAACAATATATATTGTTTCTTTACTTTTTCCAAATAATATATAGTTAATCTCATATCAATACTTGTAACAATGAAAAAAACTGCTTACTTTGTGTTCTAAGCACCTTAAGGGTGATTCTATCTCACCATCTAATGTGTAGAACAAGTTTATCATATATGTGTTGTATTATTATCACTATATCAAAGTGAGAAAATTGACGCACCATAAGGTTAAATAATATGCTAAGGGGATCACACCTATGGTGCATCTTAAAAGGGTACAGGTGAAACTTACTAAATGCAGAATACAAATGTCTTCATATAGTGATTAAGAAAATGCCATGAAGGCTATGTTGAACAGTTTGATGAAAATATTTCAGATTGTATATGAAATCAGCACATTGTGCCCCATGATTGCAGTAATGTACACAGCTATGATTTAATAAAAATTAAAAAAAAAAAAAGAAACACATCAATTCTATCTTCAGTCTCCATTTCCACTGTGCAGGTGTGTCTGTTTCAATAATTGGCTGTTAAATCGGAACCTGATCTGTCTCATTGACAAACCTTGTCCTTTATAGTAGGCTTAGTTTACTAAGTGGCGTATGCCTCTTAACCCTAAATTGCACCACAGAACCATCCTGTCCTGGCACCTTCAAATTAATATGATGGTTGTTCTCAGTCTTGACTCTTTTAGGCTTCCTCTTCCTCTCTCCTCCCTCCCTTCCTTCACTCTTTTGCCCCAGGCTAGAGTACAGTGGCATCAGCCTAGCTTACAGCAACCTCAGACTTCTGGGCTCAAGCCATCTTCTTGCCTCAACCTGCACAGTAGCTGGGACTACAAGCATTGAGCCACCGTGTCTGGTCTCTTTAGGCTTTTTGTGGGTCACGACTAGTTCTGGAGGCTTCTCAGCTGTCACTTCACAGAAGAGGTACCAGATCCACACCAAATGAGCACCCAAGAACCGCCAGGAGCCCCATCCGAAGCCAGAGGCAGCGGCAGTGGACAAGGGACAAGTGTGCTCACCATGCTCTCTTTTAATTTGAAAATAGTAAAGGTGTACAAATGTTTTTGGTTATATGGATCACTTTTGTAATGCTTGAGTCACAGCTATAGGTATGCTCGTCGCTCAAACAGTGTTCATTGTGCAAAGGGAGAAATAACCTTGACCTCACTTTTTAGCTGTAAAAGTTACTTAATGATCTAACGAGTTATCAGATAGTCATGTCCGCCAGTCTTCCCCTTATTCTGGCGCCGTGAAGGCCATCACGACCCTGGGCTGAAGATAAAACAGCAGATGGAAAATGCACAACTTAGTGTCCTGCGGCTGGAGATAAGAGGGTTTAATGATGTGCAGCTAAGAATAGTAACTTTGGGGAAGGGTATAAGAATTCTATAACGTCCTCTCAAAGGCAGGCAGGCTTTGAGAACTGTCTCCTCGCCTTTCTGGAAGTCTGAACTTGGTAATGAAGAATGACTTTATCCACACGAGTCTTTGAGTCCTGGTTCCGTTGTTCCAGGTAAATTGTACCCATTAGGTACGTTTTTGCCCCTCGCCTTCTTCCCTCTCCCTCTTCATTCTTTGCAATAGTTTTACATGTTCAGAACTCATGATTGACAGTTACTTTTCATCATTTGAAAAATGTGCCCTCCTTCTGGTGTCCAAGTTTGACATAAGAAATCTGTTTAACTTGATGCTCCCCAAGTAATGCATTGTTACTTATAAGTAGTACATTGTTACTCTTGTTGTTTTTTAAGATTTTTGTCTTTAGTTTTCAGGAGTTTATTTATTTATTTATTTTGTAGAGACAGAGTCTCACTTCATCGCCCTCAGTAGAGTGCTGTAGCGTCCCACAGCTCACAGCAACCTCCAACTCCTGGGCTTAGGCGATTCTCTTGCCTCAGCCTCCCGAGTAGCTGGGACCACAGGCGCCCACCACAACGCCCGGCTATTTTTCTGTTTTGCAGTTCGGCCGAGGCCGGGTTTGAACCCGCCACCTTCGGTATATGGGCCCGGCGCCCTACTCATTGAGCCACAGGCACTGCCCAATTTATTTTTTTTAAGACAGATTCTCGCTTTGTCACCCTTGGTAGAGTGCTACGGCATCATAGCTCACAGCAACCTCAAACTCCTGGGCTCAGGAGATTCTCTTGTCTTAGCCTTCTGAGTAGCTGGGACTACAGGCCCCCACCACAATGCCTGGCTATTTTTAGAGATAGGGGTCTCACTCTTGCTCAGGCTGGTCTTGAACTCCTGAGCTCAAGAAATCCACTCACCGTGGCCTCCCAGAGTGCCACCTCGCATGGCCTAGTTTTTAGGAGTTTAATTATGATGTGTCATTTCACGGCTTTCTTTAGAGATATCCTATTTCAGAATCCTTCAGCTTCTCAAACCTATAGGTTTTTGTCAAATTTGGGAAGGTATTTTATCAAATTTGGAAAAATTTCGGGTATTATTTCTTCAAATATGTGTAGATTTTATTTGGGGTTAATATGGTACGGTATAGGTACATACTATTAGGTTAAGTTATTTGTGTGTGTAAAGTAATTTTGAGGCTTATATTCTTTGTCCTTTTCATCAGGAACTCCAAAAATGTGTGTTGGTTTGTTATGGCCCCATAAGTTCCTGAAGCCTTGTTCTTTTTTTTTTTTCAGTCAATTTCTCTCTCTTTTTTTCACATTGAATATATTCTATTGATCTCAAGTTTTCTGATTTTATATTTTATCATCTCCAGTCTATTCTTGAGCCCATCCATTGAATTTCATTTCAGTTACTATATTTTTCAGTTCTATAATTCTCATTTTAAAAGGTTTTTATTTATTCACTGAAGTTTTGTGCATTTAATTTGTTCAAGAAAATTCATAATTACCTGTTGAAGCAATTATATGACATATTTTGAAATCTTCGCCAGACAGTTCCAACTTCTGCTGCATGTCAACGCTTACATCAGTTGACTGTCTTTTCTCATTCAAATTGAGATTTTTCGGGTGGTGCCTGTGGCTCAACGGGCAGGGCACCGGTCCCATATACTGAGGGTGGTAGGTTCGAACCCAGCCCCAGCCAAATTGCAACAACCAAAAAAAAAAAAAGCCGGGTGTTGTGGCAGGTGCCTGTAGTCCCAGCTGTTTGGAAGGCTGAGGCAAGAGAATCACCTAAGCCCAGGAGTTGGAGGTTGCTGTGAGCTGTGGCACCAAGGCACTCTACCGAGGGTGATAAAGTAAGACTCCGTCTCTAAAAAAAAAAAAAAACAAATTGAGATTTTTCACTCTGATGCAGTGGCTCATGCCTGTAATCCTAGCACTGGGAGGCTGAGGTGGAAGAATAGCTTGAGCTCAGGAGCCTCTTCCTACCAAAAATAGAAAAATTAGCTGGGCATGGTGGTGAGTGGTTATAGTATCAGCTTCTGGGAGGCTGAGGCAGGAGGATGGCTTGAGCCCAGAGGTTGAGGTTTCTGTGAGGTATGATGATGTTGCTCTAACCTGGACAACAGAGTGAGATCCTTTATCAAAAATCAAACCCAGGGCGGCCTGTGGTTCAGTGGGTAGGGCCCCGGCCCCATATGCTGAGGGTGGCGGGTTCAAACCCAGCCCCAGCCTAATTGCAGCAAAAAAAAAAAAAAAAAATAGCCCAGTGTTGTGGCGGGCACCTGTGGTCCCAGCTACTCGGGAGGCTGAGGCAAGAGAATCGCCTAAGTCCAGGAGTGGGAGGTTGCTGTGAGCTGTGTGACGCCACGGCACCCCACCGAGGGTGATAAAGTGAGACTCTGTCTCTACAAAAAAAAAACAAACCCCAACAAAACACACCAAATTGAGATTTTGAGAATTTCCTGGTTCTTGATCCTATTAAATCTTGTTAATTTGGGCAGCAACTCACCCCATTTGGGTCTGTGTGTTCCGGCCTGCTTTTGTGGGCTTTAGTTCCGATGGCAATTTGGGTTTTCAGTCCTTGAAATGTTACTCTGCTCCGTTTTGTCCTTCTGGCTCCCCGATGCTCCCACTGGTCCCCCTCGTGCTGCCCAGGGTGGGAGTATTTGAGAATGGGACTGGATGACGGGCACTTGCCTGTGCTACCTGCTGTTGTTAGGTGGGACCAGGGGGTTGCTGGAGGACAGGGAGCCTGCGTTCCGTGCTGTGCTTCTACTACCTGGTACAAGTGGGCTTCTTCCTCTATTTGAGTTGGTGCCTCTGGGGGATGAAGATGCCACTGGGTGGAGAATCAGGGGGGCCTGGGTCAGGTTCACCTGCCACTGGGTGAAGGGCCGTGGGGTGCTGGGCCTGCTGGGATGGCCTGGTTTGGGGTGTGGGGTGCAGGATGGGTGGCCCCCTGGACTCTGCTGGTGCTGGGAATGCAGGTTGATCAGGCGGCCAGTCTCACTGGGAATGGGTCTCCCTGCTAAAACTCTCAATTTTGTTCTTTAAGTCCTGAGGTCCCCAGCCTGTTTGCTTCCTGGCCTCACCTTTTGCAGCTATTTATAGAATTATTTCCAGGGTATTTTGTTGTACTTGCAGGGGACAAGAGGAGAAGCTGCGTCTGTGCCACCCTGCTGCTCCCAAGCCCATTTTTTAGCCTCTGCTTATGTCACACCGCTGATATGCCATGGGCCAGAGCAAGTCACACAGGAGAGCTTCGTGTCACAGGTGGAGCAAGTCAGCCCAATTACCGTGGGCACGAGAAAGGTGTGGCAATCGCACAGCTGTCCTTGTGAAGTCCTCTTTTCCTTCACTTAGAGTCCATCTCTCTCCCTTGAGAGCAGAGAAGCTGAGTGGTACAGTTTCATATCCCATACTTAGGCAAAGGATCCTCAGTTTGTGGGCTATAAGGGAGCTGGGACCCTCCCTTCCTCCCCCGCCCCTGTTAGTTCCTAAAGCCCTAGTGTCTAGGGAAGGCAGTTCAGCGAACTGTGTTGGACCGATAGCATTAGACTCCGTTCTCTGTCTTTTTTTGGCATTCAAAAAAAGCTTTGGTGTGTGAAAACATTTTTGATCAGCATTTAGAAGTTTTCTCCTGACCCTTCAAATATGCACCTCAGTAAATGAGAAAATCTCATGAATGTTATGTCAATCAGGCAGATGAAAATATCTCCGATTGTATGTGAAGCCCGCACACTGTACCCCAGGATTGAATTAAAGTACACAGCTATGATTCAATTAAAAAAAAAAAAAAAGCTTTGGTTTTCTTCACTGTAGGTCTCTTGCTGTGGTTTTCCAAGCCCAGATCAGAGCCAGTTATCTTTTTAAGCTGTATTTCACTGACTTGGCAGTAACTGTGACCCAGATTTGTTTTCATCTTTACTGTATAATGCAATTGAGTGAGTTGCAAGTAACACTAGGGTTTCCTGTTAAGATGGCTGCCACAGGCCCCACACCCACTGCTGACAAGTCTGGTAAGCTGGGCAAGTGCTGGTGGAGTCCCTATTTCTCTTAGGTCATTGAGACCCGGACCAAAGGAAATTATGAGGACCTTTATTCCGTTTGATCTTCCCAGTACTCAAGACTTGGAATTTATAGCTCTTCAATCAGAGGTAGCTGGCATAGTGGCACTTTCGAAGTCCCAGCCAGATGGAAGGCTGAAGCAGGAGAATTGCTTAAACCAGGAGTTTGAGTCTATCCAGGACTCAAACTCAACATAATGAGACATTATCTCTTAAAAAAAAAAAAAAGAAAAGATAAGAAAAAAGAAAAAAAAAAGAGGAGAGAACTGAGGCACAGCTGCTAATATACAATGACCCCTTGAAAGGGGCGGTGTCTGTAGAAAGCAAATGTAATGGGAGGAAAGTTTGCCATGCGGTTTGGGCCTGGCCCTTGGAGGCACTGTGAGCGTTAGCTACTTAAATTATTGTTTTATTCTCCACGTGTCTAACTTTCGTAATAATGAAGATGACATTGTTATGAGCAGTAATAACATCAACTAATTTTTCACACAACAAGTACTTATATAAATGTATTAGGGCTTAACAACCAACTTAAGAAATAGATGCTGTACCTATTTTCACTTTAAAGATGCGGAATCTCACGGTAATGAGGAGTAGAACCTGAAAAACTCTAATTCCCTGCTGTTCCATATAACCACAGTCTTTGGAGAAGAAGGTACAACAGGCGACTGGATTCCCCAAAGGAATAACTGCTCCCTTTCGCACTGGGGACACAGGGCATCCTGTGGTTAGCATTTTGTCTTTTGCAGTGGTTTAACCTCTGATTTATCTGCTCTACACATCTGAATGCCAATTCAGAGTGCCTTATTAATTTCCTCATGATTTTTGTTTTTGCCACATACTCTCAGAGGACAGCCTGTCCCCTACAAGTCACTGTCAGTCTCCTGTCCCTTCAGTCATACCCAGACTCAGTCCTAATGGGAAGTGGAAAGCTTAAGATGCAGCTGCAACTCCACTTCGGGGAGGGCTGGGGATGTTAATGGGGAATCGAATATTTGCCTATGAAGAGTGATTTATCACAATTAAAAGGAATAATTATTTGCTCTTTGGGTCAAGTTGAGGATTTTGAGGGTTTGCCTGCTGGAAACTGTTAATAAACCAAGCTCGAGAAAAGACTTCTGGATCTTGGTTTGTTGTAACAGGACTTTCCATTGGGATGCCCAGAGGTGCCCAGAGGAATTAGTCCTAAAGGCGTGTTTAGGCATGCGTGGAAGGCAGTCTAAATTGCCCTCAAAACTCTTAGGAAGGCACTGTTTTTGAAAACCAAGTTTCTGTCTCTCCGTGAGTCTAACACGATTAACTTCTCCTGAGTTGGAATTCATTGCAATTTCTTCCGTTGAGCACCAGATGAGGTTTACAGTTGGGTCAGAGCCTGGAGCGACAATGTAGACAGCTGAGTCACATTCCTAAACCTCATGTTCTCTCCAAGACACATGCTCATCAAGCCGATGGGGGGCAAAATCATTTGCACTATTTGAATTATTTTCCTGCCCACCCCCCTCCTTATGGCTTTGGCCAGTGGATGTATCTGAATTTGCAAAAGTCAAACTCACTATGGCACAGTTGTTTTCTGGTGAGATACTATGTACCAGGAAGCCATGACTTTTCAAAGTTAGAAAGCACTTTGGTGGCAGGTCTGAAAACTCTCTCCTGTAAGCCATGATGACAGCTGGAATTGATTAACTTCTATTAATAGTTCAAATCCAACCTTGGGTTAGATCGCGTGATCAAAGCAGGTTTAGGAGTTAAAATGCAACATTGTATTACTTGGTATAGAGATTTATCTTTCTGCAAAGCTTTTTTTTTGGAGAGAAGAGTAGAGTGCTGTTGAGTCACAGCTTACAGCAACTTCAAACTCTTGGGCTGAAGTGATTCTCTTGCCTCAGTCTCCTGAGTAGCTGGAACTACAGGTGCCCGCCACAACACCTGGCTAGTTTTTCTATTCTTTAGAGACTGGGTCTTGCTTTTGCTCAGGCTGGTCTCGAACTCCTGAGCTCCACACTCCCTGGCCTCTTTGGCAAAGCTCTCAACGGATCTGCTCTTACTAATATCATTTTTAAGCTAGAAGAAGTTGTGTTGTGTGCAAGCTTTTTCACTGAGAAGTGGGTTTTCCTGATGTTTGCCTGCTAGTTGTAAAGGGGCCCCAAATGACCTGTTTAGAGGGGAGAGCTTGGAGCTCCAGGAGATCATAGGGTTTTGAAAAGAAAATAGGTTGTGTACACAACAGTCTGCATACCTGACCACAGGCTGGCGGGGGCTGCATGGGATTCTCCTAATTAACTCAACACAAACAGCTCTCACCTGCCTTCAGGCTCCCAGGGCCTTTGCCATCTCCCAAATGCACAACAACCCTGCTCTTCTCCCCAGGGGACAGTTTGAGAGCTGATTTGCATTCAGAGAGCAGAAAGAGAACTGCCAGGAGCTGTCCTCTGAAGCCCTAACCCACAGAGAGCCCTGCTCTGCTGTTTTTTCCTCCTGACTTGTTCCTTTTTCTGCTTTAATGACCAGGGCTACCTTTTGGGCCAGCTATTTCCTAATGCTGCCTGTAAGTGAGACTCAAATAGTAAAATACACATAACTGGCCATTTCACCAAGTCATCATTTATGAATATAGCTCGATTAATTTGTTTAGTCAGATGTAGAAGGGCAATAAAAAGTGATTGACTAAAAACAATTAAAACAGTAAAAGTAAATTGTTTGTGTCCATATAAACCTGCTGAAGCCATCAGTTGAAAATCGTGGGCCTCAAAGTGAAAATTAAAACTATTGATTTTCCCCCATATGTTTGGGAATATCAGAGTTCTAATTTGTTTTGTTTTTGCCGGCTGAAAACCCCTGTGGTCAAAATGAAGGTAGGCCTTCAATAAGCTCTTTTGGTGGAGTTAATAAAGATTTGGAAAGACAAATATGAGAAGAAATGGCCTCGGTGTTTTAGGGAAGAATTATGTGTTTGATTGGTACCTGAGTTGTACTGCTGCATGCTAATACTTTGTAATTTATTGCATTTTGAGGGTGAAAATGGAAAATCAACTGCAGAATATATGATATTCATAGGGTTGAATTTTTAGGGCTTTGCCTTAATTTATGTGAGTGAGCTAGATTTTTTTTTATTATTGTCATTTTATTTTTTTATGTGCTACACTAAATCTTGCATTCCACGAACTATTATTTTTTACTGTTCAATTAAAATACCAACATAAAAAGAATTTTACACGGACAGATCTTGACTCACAAAAAGAAAACTTGGGGGGAACCCCTCTGGATCAGATGAGGAGGTTTTCAATCATGAGATAGAATGGAATTAAACGTCAGAAGGTTGTAAAAACAGTTTAACATGTTTGGAGTTTCAAGCATTAGGCTATCAGTCATCATATCAAGTTGAGCATGAGTTAATATTAAGTTTATGTCATTAATAAATCATACATTGAGAATGCAAACTGTTATTCTTGGTAGTGAAGAGAAGGATCAATAAACAAGTCAGAGTTTCTTTTAATCTTTAAATAGAAGCCAGGCATGAGTTTTTTGTTTTTTTTCAAGTTTCAGATTATATGAGGGCACAAATGTTCAGGTTATATTGCTTTCGTTTCTAAGGTAAAGTTCAAGTTGTTGTTGAGCTCTTCATCCAGGGAGGATGCTGAATACCCCTCACATTGGCCACATTAGGTGAGAACTTCAGTCATGAGTTTTTGAAGAAGGCCTTAAAAGTTATACGCTAAGCCATCTGAATATGGCATTTAAAAAGCTATCACTATTGTGGCGTTATCTGAATTTGACTTTACACACTGATTTTTTTTTTTTATTAAATCTTAGCTGCGTACATTAGTGAAATCAAGGGGTACAGTGCGCTGGCTTCATATACAATCTGAAACATTTTCATCAAACTGTTTACCATAGCCTTCAGGGCATGTTCTTATTATTGTATGAAGACATTTGTATTCTGCATTTAGTAAGTTTCACCTATACCCTTCTAAGATGCACCGTAGGTGTGCCCCACAAATTGCCCTCCCTCCACCCCAACCTCTCCCCTCCCTTCCCCATATTCTTATGTTATTATTGCCCCTTTCCCCATATTCTTGTGCTATAATTGGGTTATAGCCTTCATGTGAAAGCTATAAATTAGCTTCATAGTAGGGCTGAGTACATTGGATACTTTTTCTCCCATTCTTGGGTACACACTGATTTTTAAGGTAAAATGGATTCTGGGGGGAGTTCAAACAAATAGCACATTTTTCCTCTCATGAGGAGTTTTTGGTTCATTCCCTACCACAAGGAGTTTTCAAAAGGGAATATAGTGATAGATCATTGTCAAGCTAAATAACAAAGTGAACAGAAAGAAGCTGTAAAAAAGAAAAGATGTTTATTTGGGAATAGAGCATTTCAGGGTGCATATTCAGGGAATTAAAGGAAGACAAAAGTTTTTAGAGGAGAAAATGAGTAGGATTACATAATGGTTTGAAACAATTATCCTCACCTACAAAGATCAATAACAAAGGTGGCGCCAGTCTGAGGTTAGATAGGTTGTTGCTTGGTTGATGTCCTCTCAGAAGTTATTTTTTGTGTAAGGTTGCAGTGGCCTTTGTGATTTTTGCAGAGTCTTTTTCATTGTCAGGCATGCAAGTGTGAGAATCCTCTTTTCCTGGTCTTTTCTAGGCAGGTTTTTTTTTTGAGACAGAATCTCACTCTGTTGCCCAGGCTAGAGTATAGTGGCCTCAGCCTAGCTCACAGCAACCTCAAACTCCTGGGCTCAAGTGATCCTCCTGCCTCAGCCTCCTGAGTAGCTTGCTCTATAGGTACCTGCCACAACAACCAGCTAGGTTTTCTATTTTTAGTAGAGCCCGGGTCTCTCTCTTGCTCAGGCTGGTCTGGAATTCCTGATTTCAAGGGATCCTCCTGCCTGGGCCTCCCAGAGTGCTAGTATTACAAGCATCAGCCACTGTGCTTGGCCCTTTGGCCTATTTATTTGTTAAGGTTTTCTTATTGTTAGTGACTCCATTTTGTCTCTGGCAACTTTCACACTATTCATCGCATGCTCACACTGCAGCTTCTGAGTGCTGCTTAGATCGGTGACTCTCAAATGTTAGTGAGCAGGGGACTCATAGACCTCTAGAGATTCCGATGCAAGATGGCAGGTTTGGTATACGAATGTGCACTTTGAAAATGTGTTGCATGACCAGGCATGGTGGCTCACGCGTGTAATCCTAGCACTCTAGGAGGCTGAGGCAGGTGGATCACCTGAGCCCATGAGTTTGAGACCAGCCTGAGGAAGAGTGAGACCCCCATCTGCAAAAATAGCTAGGCATTGTGGTGAGTGCTTGTATTCCCAGCTACTCAGGAGGCTGAGGCAAGAGGATCAGTTGAGGCTCTCAGTGCCAGCGGCTAGTGCGCCAGGCACATACACCGGAACTGCTGGGTTTCAACCCAGCCTGGGCCTGCCAAACAACAATGACAGCTACATCCAAAAAATAGCCATGCATTGTGGTGGGAGGCTGTAGTTCCAGCTACTTAGGAGGCTGAGGCAAGAGAATCACTTAAGCCCAAGAGTTTGAGGTTGCTGTGAGCTGTGACGCTACGGCACTCTACTGAGGGTGACATAGTGACATAGTGAGACTCTGTCTCAAAAAAAAAGAGGATCACTTGAGTCCAAGAGTTTGAGGTTGCAGTGAGCTGTGATGCCACGGCACTCAACCCAGGGCAACAAAGTGAGACTCTGTCCTCCACCTCCCAAAAAAAAGAAAAGAAAGAAAGAAAAGAAAAAAGAAACTGTGCTGCAGGTGGTTCTGTTGGGAAGCTGTAGGACCCCACATGCTCCAAAGTCATGATGCGTAAATCCCCAGAGGTCAGAAAGCCTTTTAGGAATCAGCTCTAAACAGTAGAGCACCATATTTCGTTTTAATGGGGATGAGTAAGCAGTTTCACCTGGAAGAGGACTTATACAGAGAAACAACACAAGGGTTTCATTTGGTTGCCATGAGGCCTCCTCACGGGACCTTGAGCCTTCACTGGGCCTGTGAGTTGAAGGTGTGGGGATTACTTGGCAGCTGCTGGCCAGTGTTCGGTTGTAAGTGATGCCATGTAGGCCGGCTGCTGTGTTACAGTCAGCCTTTCTTACTATGCAGGTTACTTCGTTGGCCATGATTTTGAAATTATTTATAAGAACTAAATCCTGTGCCATTTAAGCTGGGGAGTGGAGAATGGGGTGCACTTGAGCTGGCGGTGTTAACACCTACCCCTAACAAGGAGAGCACACCCTGTGAACCAACCCAGCAGAGGGGACAAATGGGAGCACTGGGCTGTCCTCACGGAGTCGCTGGGCCTCTCTGGACTAAGAACAGGAAGACTCAAGGTACACATTTGCTGTCGGTCAAATGCAAACTTTGCAGCATTGAATGTAATCCTTTTTTGAAAACAAAAGTAAAGTGAATTCAATAGGCAATGCAATCTCATGGGCCAAAACTTTAAAATTATAAAAGACTACATGGCGAAAAACCTCTTATCCCAGACTTCTAGTTTGTTGTGTAACTTAGAAGGGATTTTATGCCAATGTAGCAACTATAGATATGTATATACAATTCTTTTTATTTTCACACAAATGGTAGCATACTAAATAACGCGGATTTTGTAAGTTTTTAAATAGATGTCCGTATTCCTTTCTAGGACAGAATTTAGGAAGGGAATGTGATAATGCCTGTGTCAATTTTATTGCTTTTCCCCTCATACTAAACACTGCATAATCCCAAACAGATGTGTACAAACATCAGCTCTTTCCACAAAGGTTCGCTCGCTCTTTTGGGAGCCATGCCCTGGGATAAGGCCGGAGACATGGGATTGGGTAACTTGTTGCGTTGTAAGTATGTACCAAAGACTCAGCAGTGGAGAGGAGTTATAAGAATAAAAGTAAGAAAGGGGAGCAGCTTGGTACAAAGTCCCCCTCAAACTGGTGCTTCTGCTTTCCTGGGGCTAAAGCCAGCCCCAGGGGCAGAGGTGGTTTTCTGGGTGGCTAATCCCACACTGGGCATTGGATAGGAATCAGGACTGGGGACTGTGGTGTGTCATTTTGTTTTTCTCACCTAGAAGATACCATTTTTGTGGTTCACAAACCTGCTGATCATCAGAAACACGCAGGCCTTTCAAATAAACATGAATTCCAGGGCTCTGCTCTCGAAGTTCTTCATCATCCTGGCATGGGGGTCTAGGAAAATACATTGTCAACCAGCTTCCCAGGTGATTTTGACACAGAGGGTCCCTGGGCTAGAGAGTGGCAAGAAGCAGGGGCTCTCTGAAGCCTAGCCTAACTCTAAATTGAAGAAATTATATCTCTATACGAACCCGTCTCACCTAAACTAACAAGAGTTAATGTAGATTTGACTACTCACCTTCAGGCAGCGTCTACAATGGAGTATGTATTGTCATCTGCCTTAGACTAAACAGAACTCCCCAGTCCATGAACCTCAAGGCCCAAACATTCCCACCAATTAACCGTGCCAGCTGTGGTGCAGACACCTCTCCTGTTCTCATTAGGGAGAGGTCTAGTCCAAATAAACTACTTATAAACACCTTACAAACACACACATATATTTGTGTGTGTGTGTAATACATTAGGAGACAAGGTTTACTTCTTCCCAGCTTCAGCCCAGTGGTCCTGCTGTCTCTAGGGAGCAGCTCTCTCAACATAAACATCTTTGCCCTTTGATTTCAGGTGTAATCGTTAAACGGTCTGGTTTTTACGAAAGTGTGTCTCGTGACTGTCTTTGTCAGGATCACCTGGGGAGCTGGTTAAACCATGCAGGTTTCTGGGCCTAGCTACAGTCTCTGAATCAGAGTGACAGGTGACAGGCTGTGGCATCTGAATCTTAACATGTTCCCCAAAGTGACTCTCGCAGTGTTCACGCCAGCACATCTGCCAATGGCCCACACGTGTGTTTGGTCTTGTCTTCCCTGTGTTAAGCTAGTGAATGGGGGCTAGTTTGGAACTTAGCTTTCTGGTCGTTTTAATCAAGAACTCCTTCCAAACCCGACCAACAGCTATTTCTTCTCTATGGACTTGGTCCTGCTTATGCTTTCGGCTTGGTCAATCTTCTAGCATAATACTCCTCAGCATAAATTGAAGAAATTCACCGTGCCTTTGAATCCCCTGGGGGAAACTTGTGAAAATGCAGTTCCTGGCTAAATAGGCCTGGAGCTCTGCATTCCCACCAGGCTTCTGTGTGATGCTGCCAGTCTAGGGACCACACTTCGAGTTGCTCTGTTTAGCGGGCAGACTTCTGACTCTGGCTAGCACAGCCTCCCTAAAACCTGTCACATGTGCATATGTCACATGTATCATAGCACTGGACTCTGGTTTTATTTTTAGTAAGCACAGGAAGCCCAAGTCTCGTGGGAGGGGCCCTGGCTCTGTCCCCATCCCCCTATATTGCCAAAGGGTCTGTTTATTGATCTGGTGCAATGGAGATAATATTGACTTGGAAACCAGGGGCATTTCAGGGGGAGCCTCAGGAGAGCAGAGACCTTCTTTGCTTTAGTTTATTTTGTAATTAAGGGGAAAAGAGCCCATGCTAAAACGTTGCTTGAGGGCCTGGGCTTTTAGATTTGTGACACGAGCAGCCTATGAATCAAGCCACCCACTGTGAAGCTGTCCACTCTGATATCATCATTTCTCTTTCTCCACGGCTTTATGCAAATACTTTCTCTTCACCAGTGTTACTTTTAATGGGGATGGCAGACCGAGTCCGTGTCCTAAGCCAGGCTGTGTCTGGGTGCTGGTGCCTGATTATGGAGCTGCTCCTGCTCTCCTCCTCAGCCTGTGGAATGGAGGTGAAATCTGCTTTCTCAGAGCCTATTTGAAGGGCATGGACTTGGAAGTACTTATAGGTGTGAAGGCTGCTGGTGGAAGAGAAAAATGTGCACCTTCTATTGTATGGGAACTCAGTTTGAGAACGCTTTCCAGATGAATTTGGTTAGTGACTCTGGGCCTAGTGAAGTGTCTTTATGTTTTTTATTTTTATTTATATTTTGGAGATAGAGGCTCACTCTGTTGCCCTGGCTAGAGTGTTGTGGCATCAGCCTCACTCACAGCAACCTCAAACTCCTGGGTTCAAGCAATCCTCCTGCTTCAGCCTCTGGAGTAGCTGGGACCACAGGTGCCTGCCACCATGCCCTACTAAGTTTTAGTAGAGATAGGGTCTCAATCTTGCTCAGCCTGGTCTCAAACTCTCGAGCTCAAGGGATCCTCCTGCATCAGCCTCCCAGAGTGCTAGGGTCATAGGCATGAGCCACTGCACATGGTCTGAAGCATCTTTATTATCTTGAATACCTTGCTTAGGGACTTCCCCCTCAGACCACTCCAGATGTGTGAATCTGGATCCCTGGCCTGTGTTCCTTTGGCCTCTGGAATTTCCTTTCCTGTTGTGGTTTCTGGCAGCACTCAATGCTGGGTGTGTGTGTGTGACGTCATGCAGATGCTTGGATGGAGGGGTGTGCAGGGGACAAACACTTCTTATGTTGTTTAGTGAGTACTGTCTCAAATATAACGAAAGGTGGCTCGGCGCCTGTGGCTCAAGTGGGTAGTTTAATGGGTACTGTCTCAAATATAACGAAAGGTGGCCACGTACGCCTGAGGTGGTGGGTTCGAATCCAGCCCGGGCCCGCCAAACAACAATGACAGACGCAACCAAAATATGGCCAGGCATTGTGGTGGGCACCTGTAGTCCCAGCTACTTGGGAGGCGGAGGCAGGAGACTCACTTGAGCCCAGGAGTTGGAGGTTACTGTGAGCTGTGATGCCACAGAACTCTACCCAGGGTGACAGCTTGAGGCTCTGTCTCAAAAAAAAAAAAAAAAAAAAATCAAATATAACGAAAGGTGAAACTTTAATAAAAACCCACAAGGCCTTTGATTTCTTTTATTTTTATTTATGTTTATTTTTTTTTTGTAGAGACAGAGTCTTACTTTATCGCCCTCGGTAGAGTGCTGTGGCATCACACAGCTCACAGCAACCTCCAGCTCTTGGGCTTAGGTGATTCTCTTGCCTCAGCCTCCCGAGTAGCTGGGACTACAGGTGCCTGCCACAACGCCTGGCTATTTTTCTGTTTTTGCAGTTCAGTTGAGGTTGGGTTTGAACCCACCACCTTCAGTATATGGGGCTGGTGCCCTACTCGGTGAGCCACAGGCCCTGCCCTTGATTTCATTTAGAAAGAATGTTTTGTTCCAAACAACAGAACAATCTATTAAAGAAAAAATGATGATTATGTATCAATCATATTGATTGATATTTGATTATTATATCAATTGATCGATATTGATTATTATATCAATTCTGTTGATGGGTAGTGCAAGCTTCATAGTCACATTGTCCTCACATTTCTTATAATTTAAACATATGGCTGTCATAGGGACTATTGGATATTATCTCAATATCTTTATCCCTTAGTAAAAATCTTTAGGTTTTAGCTGAACATAGGGTCACCAAGAATAAAGGCTATTTTTTCAGTCTTTCTTATAGCTGGGCATGGTCGTGTGATAGATGTAAATGTGGGATTTTCAGGAACTAAGTGTGATCTTACTATCTTCCTACTTCCAGCTGATGGATTATGGATATGATGACTGGAGTCCAGGAACTGTTTTGTGCTGTGAGGAAGGTACTACAGCAAGATACAGGAGTCTTGAGTACTTTACTAACGCTGCCATATGAGCCCTGCACATCCCAGCTTTGGATTTCATTTATGTTAGGCAAGCCACTATTATTTTGAACTTACTATCACTCTCAGCTGAATAGAATACTACCTAATACAAGAAGAATTATTCTTAGAAAGGGCCTTTTTAAGACCATTCTTGGAGTAAATACTGTGATTCAAGTTATAGGTGCAGGTGTGTTTGTGATGAGATTTTTTTTTTTTTTTGGATAAAGCAATCTGGTATAAGCATTAAGAAAATGGACTTTGAAGCAGGTAGGCTCCTAGTTGCCATGGGTCTTTGGCCAAGCTCCTTAAGCTGTTTAAATTTTAGTCTATCTGTAAAACGGGAATGATAATACAGTGCTTGGTACTTGTTGCTTCTTTTCTTGGTACTTTTGAGTTATTCAAATTTTACAGAACTCTCTCAAGGCCTTTTAGTATACACATGACCCTAGTCAGGTTCTTATACAAAGAAATTTCAGTTCAGTAAAATCTCTTGTGCAGTTTGTTCTTTCTTTTTAGAGATCAGTAAAATCAATCATAGAAGGATACCTAGTTTAATATATGTAAAATTATTGGTTACTTTGTGTGGTTTTTTAGGTTTAATTACGAAGTTTACTTTTACCATCTCAATGACAATTCATTTGATCTTCTTAATTTGCCATTTCCCAAGTACCAGGCATTTTACTAAGTCCTGGAAACACCACCACCACCACCAACAACAACAAAAAATTGAGGGCGGCACCTGTGGCTCATCAAGTAGGGTGCCAGCCCCATATTCCGAAGGTGGCGGGTTCAAACCCAACCTCAGCCAAACTGCAAAACATAAAAATAGCCAGGTGTTGTGGTGGGCGCCTGTAGTCGCAGCTACTCCAGAGGCTGAGACAAGAGAATCGCCTAAGTCCAAGAGTTGGAGGTTGCTGTGAGCTGTGTGACGCCACGGCACTCTACCGAGGGCGATAAAGTGAGACTCTGTCTCTACCAAAAAAAAAAAACCAAGCAAAACCAAAAAATTGGTCAAGACATAATTGTGTTATTACAGAATTTATAGCAATTTTGTATAAGTCTTCCTATTTACAAAGCAATTTTATGATAGGCAAACAATATATTCTGTGGGGATAGGACTTTGGAGATTCAGACATGGTAATTACATTGATCAGTCTTTCTTATACATATAAGTATAGGTAAACTTTTTCCAAGTAACCTGGGGGCATTGGATGAGCAATCCAGATGTCAGTTGCCTGCTCCTTGGAGGTCTGACTAAGCTTCATCTGGCCTCTGAATGTCTTGGCCTTCAGAGAGTCCAGAGATTTATTCCCTCTTCCCTGGAATTCTAAAACTTCCTGAACCTTCTGTTCTTATTGCTTCCCTCTGTTCTACATTCCTTTTTTCCAAGTGTGCTGCTTTGGTTTATTTTTTAGAGATGGCCTGTAGGGCTGTCCAAACATTTTTTTTCCTGCTGCACTTTGGAAGAAGTGTTATCTTGGACTGGCTGCATATTAAATACACGAACACTAACAAAAGCTGATGAACAACAACAACAACGAAAGTCCGTACATAATTTTCATGATATCCAACACCACGATAAACAAAACAGGCAGGAATCTGCATACTGCTTGCAGGCTGCAGGCTGGACACCCCTGGAAGAGAATCAATAGATATCTCCGTTTCATACATTTAACCATTAAGTATCTATGTTCATTCAGCAAATAGACAAGGACTTCCAAAACACCCAAATCTGTACCTCTTAGTGGTCGAAACTTCTGAGAAAGGAAGTAAGGCGTGTAAAAATGATTTGCCAAAGACAGCGTAGGACAAGGGAAGGTTTAATGCAGTCTGGAGCCTGTGCCCTGTTGTTTCCTGCTTTGTTTTTATTGTAAGGAATTTGAGGGCCATGACGGATGGCTACTTCTAAGATTCACACAGTTCTCAGGCTGGTGTTTTATGCACATTCCCTCCAAAGCTTAAAGATCCATGGTGGGCAGCTAGGATTCTCAGAGCACATGGCTGGCACCTGGGCTCTCTCTAAGTCAGCAAACCACACAAAGGACCCAGCGTTCTTTCCAGGAGTCTAAGAAGGTTGGAGTCCTGCCGTGGAGAACTTGCCCTGTCTTTTAAGGGCAGCACTTTTATTTGCTTCCTCTTTCTTTGCCTTCTCGGTTTTATTGTACCTAATAAAATGGAGTGGTTATTTTACTATTGAATAGTTTCTAAGATCAAAGGAAGTTAAGTAGTCATTTCTGCTCCTATTAATTAGTCTTTTCTTCCTCAAATTAGTTTTCCGTTGATGTTCTCAACAGATAAATGTCATGTCATTTATTCCTCTCCAAGAAGGCCGTGTAAAGTCTTAGTGGATTTAGCCCTTGATTTATTCCTGGATTTTAAATAAAGAAAATGTCAATGTAAGCTAGAGCTAGATATGTTCAAAAAGACATATTAAGCTGCTTTCCCCCCTTTGACTCTCCTCTTTCTTAACAGAGCACAGCCCACAGGCTCTTCAAAATTATATGTCACCTGGACAGCACTTAGAGGTGTTACCTGTAGTTTGTAGTTGGCGGGGCTGTGGGGGTGTTGGGAGGTGGTCAAGGTGACAGAGGAGAATCCTGTCCAGGAAGGAAAATAATAAAATCTAATGCTGTGGTTATGCTTTATTTTCAGAAATAGTGCTTTATACAAGACTTTTTCTTTTTCTCAGTATTAAGATTTGGGATTTTGTTTGTTTTCATTATCAGCGAAGAACCTGTTTCCTTGGAAACAAAATCTCTGTGGAATTCCATAGAAATGTCACACTACTGAGTGGCCCCGAGATATTCACCAATCCCAGTTTTGATGAGAACTACAGAGTGACACCATCACAGCAAATCATTTGAGCAGTTATACATATTTCTAAGTTCAATTACAGGCGGCGCTATGCTGGGCACAGTCAGGAACCAATGTCTCTCTTGAGCAAGAAGAGGTAAGCGTTGCTTTGCTTTCCAAGAAACCGGCTGTAGGGCAGGCCCATCAATCAAAGGATGGTGATCTGCATGGCTTTTTAATCCTATTAGGTTGCCTGTCAATGAGAAGTGAAAAGATCTGGAAACACCTTGAAAATGAATAAATAAACCTCTCAGGTCAGGGCGGAGACTTGGTACACTATATATGTTACATGAAAGTCTTCTCGGGCTGTCTGGATTTAGGTGTTTCTGTAGTTAAAACACCACTTGAAAAAATCGAGAGTGTTCAGTGATATCAACAAGCAAATATTTGTAGGAAAACAGCAACAGACCGTATCTCACGCACTTGAAAGGATGTTTGGCTGATGTCTTCCCAGAAGCTAAAGGCTTTGAGCCAACCTGGACAAAACCTCCCAGTTTGAGACATCAACTCCTCTTGGAAAACGTTCACAGCAACAAATACGTCCAGCACCTTATTTTCTCTTTGATTTTTTTTTTTTTTTAACTGAAGTTTTGACTAATGACAAACATTTTGGTGTTTGTCTTGTGAGGTGTGGGGCTTTACTGTTCTTTCTTGGGGAAGGCTCAACCATGGCAGCAAACAAAATCTAATTAGTCCTTTTGAAGCTTACCTCCACCTGCCCTTTTCTTTCCACGTCCCTCTCTTTGGTTGTTTAATATTAAGTGTGTGGTCTTCTGGTGTGTGAAAATTTCCTTTTTCGTTGTTTACCTACTTAAAAGCATGTTGCAGGCCATGCATATGGAAATATTTAGGGGAAGTGTAATCATGCTTGCAATTTACTTTGAAATACATAAAATAGATGGGTGGTGACTGAATAGAAGGATGGATAGATATACAATAAAGCAAGAATAATAAAATATTAATTATGGGATCTATATAGCAGGCATATAGATTTCTGCTGTAAAATTTAACTTTAATGCATGCAGGAGATTTTTTGGTAGATATTAGGAGAGAAAAAGGGCAGGTTTCTCTCATGTAGGATTCTCATTTATACAAAAGCAAGGATCTAGAAATAAAATAACTCTTAGAAAAATCTTGTTTTACTGGCAAACTTGTGGGGTTTGAGAAATTCTCAGTCAATGTAAGGTTGTTGTTTCTCTGTTTTTTAATGTATATATTTGCAAATTAACTATAAAAACTTTGCTTTGTCTCAAAATGTAAGAGTTCAATCATGTATAATTTCAAAAATGAAACCCTTCTGAGTGTCCCTTTCTTCCCATTATTCCTTTTCTTTTCTCCTTGTAACCAACTCTCTCTGCAGACTGTCTGCAGGAGCCCAGGTAACACTTGGCCTTTCAGTGGGATCATTCTCTGCTTGTATTGTCAACTTGTTTTTATCTCACAAGGTAGTCACAACATCTTTCCATGATATACAAGTGAATCAGCCACTTGTTTCTTCTTAAAGATCCATAGTCCTTGAGTTGTATGAACTTGCTACAATATGTGTAACCCGTCTTTGATTGACATATAGTCATGTGCCTTGTAATGATGTTTCAGTCAAAGACAAACTGCATATATAAAGGAGGATTGTAATGTTGTATTTTTATTGCATCTTTTACATGTTTAGATACACAAATACTTCCCATTGTGTTATAACGGCCTACAGTAGATAGTACAGTAACAGGCTGTACAGGGCTATAGCCTGTAAGCAATAGGCTATCCCCCAGGGCCCAGGTGTGTAGCAAGCTGTCCCCCAGGTGTGTGTCAGTACACTCAGTGGAGTTTACATAATGACAAAATCACCTACCGATGGATTTCTCAGAATGTCTCTCTGTCATCGTTGTCATTATTAGCCTCCTACAACTAACATAACAAAATACCACAGACTGGGTGGTTTAAATAATAGACATTTATTTTCTTGTAGTCCTGGAGGCTGGAAGTCCATGATCAAGCTGCCAGAAAGTTTGGTTTCAGGTGAGAGCTCTCTTCCTGGCTTGTAGACAAGCTACTTTTTTATTGTGACCTCACAGGGCCTTTCCCCTGTGCTTGCTTGTACAGAGATCTCTGGAGTTTCTTCCTCTTCTAATAAGAACACTACTCATATAGGATTAAGGCCCCACCTTTAATCACTAAGTCATTAAGGAAAAGACTAAGGAAGTTTCACTGGCATCTTTTAAAAATTTAACTCGGATTCACTTGCATGATTTTCCTTTACCTCGTATTGGTCAGGAAGTCACATGACCATATATAGCTGCAAGGGAGTCTGGGAAATAAAATTTTAGGGCAGGTGAACTAAAACTAATAAAGGAGGTGAGAATGGATTTTGATGGGAGGGAGGCAAGATGGCCGACTGAAACCAGCTTTCAGCAGAGGCTCCCATTCAGAGGGAGAAATAATGGTCAGAAATAACCCAATAAAGGGGAAGATTGGGGGCTGATCTGAGAGGATCAATAGGTTGGCATCACCCCTGCTGTGACAAGCTGGGACTCCAAGGAAACAAATTTCAGGTACAAAACCCATCCCAAAGAGGATAGGAATCCTTCCCCCTTCCCCCCAGAGCAGCTTGAGGCAAGTAGAGAACAGAGGACCTTTTGTTTCACCAAAGGGGAGAGAACACTGAGGCCCAGGACTTCCTCCATGGAGAGATACTGCTGCAAGCCCAGGCAGTCTCTTGCCTGGGCCAAAAGTTGATCTGGTATTCTCCCTACCTTCCTGAACTCCCAATCTACCCCTCCCAAATTGGTCCGGAAGACTACTCCCTTCAAAATCCTGAGAGTTTGGCAGATTTTTGCTAGGGTGGGGCACCTCATGAGCTGTGGGGCAGTTGTGCTGAAACTATAACTTTACAGTTTTTTGGTCGGGGCTGGGTTTGAACCTGCTGCCTCTGGCATATGGGGCCGGAGCCCTACTCCTTTGACCCACAGGCTCTGCCCTGAAACTATAACTTTAATAGAGGCAGGGAGTCACAAAGGAGAGAGACTTGTCCCATGTTGGAAAAAGCATAGCTCGGGACCCGAGCTACCAACCATCTGGGACTGCGGCCCACCAGGTCCCAGCTAGGCAGCACACTGTGGGTGGCTCAGCTCCCTGCCAGGCTCCTGCGACCAGTGGCCACCATGGCGACTCCACTCCGGGTCCTGCAACCTGCGGCCTGTGGCAGGCGACTCCTGCCCAGCTCCTGTGACCCTTGTGGCCCATGGCTGGTGACTCCCACCCAGCTTCTATGACCTGTGGCCAACACCAGTGACTCCCACCTGGCTCCTGTGACCCCCTGGCCTTGGCTGGTGACTCCTGCCCAGCTCCTGCAACTGTGTGGCCCATGGCTGGCTCCTGTGACCTGTGGCAGTGGCTGGCAACTCCAGCCTGGCTCCTGAGACCCGCAGCCCACTGCTGGCAATTCTTGCCTGGCTTCTGCGACCTGTTGCCTGCGCCGGAGACTCCCGCCTGGGTCCTGTGACCCCTGTGGGCCATGGCTGGTGACTCTGTCCTCCAGCTCTCCGCCCAGCTCCTGTGACCTGCAGCCTACGGCTGGCGACTCTCGCCTGGCTCCTGCGACCCTGGCTGTTGACTCCTGCCCATCTTCTGCCACCTCTGAGGCCCTGAAGGCTGGTGACTCCACCCACTGGCTTCCTGTCTGGCTCCTGCAGCGGAAGGCTGGTGGTCAGCAGCTGCACCCTCTGGTTCCCCGCCTTGTCCTATGAGGAGGCAGAATGGAGGCAAAGATGGAATTAGAAATTCAAGGAGCAATTCAAAAGTTGTCTCAAGAAGTCAATGAATTCAAAGACAAAATCACCAAAGATTTTGACACATTGAGGCAAGAACTTGCAGCCCTCAAAGATCTGAGAAATATAGTAGAATCCTTCAGTAACAGAATGGAGCAGGCAAAATAAAGGATCTCTGACAATGAAGACAAAGCTTTTGAATGCTCCCAAATGCTCAAAGAGGAAGAGAAGTGGAGAACAAAACCAGATCATTCTCTGAGAGAATTGTGGGACCACTCCAAAAGAGCAAACATTCACATCATAGGAATCCGAAGGATAAGAGGATGGTCCAAAAGGCACAGATACTATACTACAAGAGATAATTGAGGAGAACTTCCCAAGCATGGCAAGAGACACTGAAATTCAGATAGCAGACAATTTCAGAACCCCAACACAACTCAACCCAAATAAAACATCTTCTAGACACATTGTAATTAACACATTGTAATTAACAACGTTAATATGAAGGAGAAAATTCTGCAAGCAGCCAGACATAAGAAAATTATAACCTACAAGGGGAAGAATATTAGAATGATTGCAGATGTTTCTGCTGAAAGTTTTCAAGCCAGAAGAGGATGGTCAACAACCTTTAATCTCCTAAAATAAAACAACTTTCAGCCCAGGATCCTGTATCCAGCTAAACTGAGCTTCATTTATGACAGAGAAGTTAAATACTTTAATGACATACACATGTTGAAGAAATTTGCCATAACCAAACCAGCTCTTCAGGATATCCTCAGATCCATCCTCCATAATGACCAGCACAATGCTTTACCACCGAAGTAAACTCACTCTGAAATTCTTGACCCAAACCCAATTTCAACAGTGGTAAAAAAATTCAAAATGTCCGCTGGACTTTCAAAAAACTTGACACCCAAAATACTACCAGGCTTATCCATACTCTCAATTAATGTGAACAGCTTAAACTCTTAAGAAGCACAGGTTGGCTGACTGGATACAAAAACTCAGGCCAGATATCTGCTGCATACAAGAATCTCATCTTGGGTGGTGCCTGTGGCTCAAAGGAGTAGGGCACTGGCCCCATATACCAGAGGTGGCAGGTTCAAACCCAGCCCCGGCCAAAAAACTGCAAAAAAAAAAAAAAAAAAAAAGAATCTCATATTACCTTAAAGGATAAATATTGACTCAGGGTGAAGGGATGGACGTCTGTAGTCTAGGCAAATGAAAATCAGAAAAAAGCAGGCAATTTTATTTGCAGATACACTAGGCTTCAAACCAACAAAAGTAAGGAAAGACAAGGATGGTCACTTCATATTTGTTAAGGTAAACACTCAACATGATGAGATATCAATTATTAACATTTATGTGCCCAACCAGAATGTTCCTCAATTTATAAAGGAGACTCTAACAGACATGAACAATTTAATATCTTCTAGCACTGTAATATTTGGAGTTTTTTTTTTCTTTTTTTTTCTTTTTTATTTTTTTTTTGAGACAGAGCCTCAAGCCATCCCCCTGGACAAAGTGTCGTGGCATCACAACTCACAGCAACCTCCAATTCCTGGGCTCAAGCGAGTCTCTTGCCTCTGCCTCCCAAGTAGCTGGGACTACAGGCGCCCGCCGCAACGCCTGGCTATTTTTTGGTTGCAGCCGTCATTGTTGTTTGGCGGGCCCGGGCTGGATTCGAACCCACCAGCTCAGGGGTACATGGCTGGTGCCTTAGCCCACTGAGCCACAGGTGCCGAGCCATATTTGGAGATTTT
>CAUYRH010058107.1:0-26401 GCA_963574655.1 Perodicticus potto
TCTCAAAAACCCTGTGCACTTGAAGTGTGGATACCTGTGTTGCCTCCAATGCATCAACTCACAGCAGAAGGAGCCACACAGGGAGAGTTTGCTGTGCCCCGTCTGCCCTGAAGTCTCTCAGGAGAGTGACATCATACCCTCCTTCCAGCTGGGGAAGCTGGTGTCCCTGGCCAAGGAACTGGAGCCCCAGCTGAGAGTTTCCCTACAGATGAACCCCAGAATAAGGAAGTTCCAAGGTAGGAGTCTGTCCCAACAGCCCCAAACTCATAAAGGGTCCTAGGAAATAGCTTTCAATTCTCCATGACTGGGCATTAGTTGATATCAGACTCCTAAAACAACAGCTGTTCTCTCCTCTAACTATGGATTTCCCCAGAATCCATGCCTGTTTGTATAATAATCATGTGAGCAAACTGCAGTCTTGTCCTTCGTGTATCTTATGCCCCCCAAAGAGGAAAAAGTATTCATTAACATATTCAGTAACTTAAGTAAAAAATATTTTCTACTATGAGTAAGGTGAACTTGTGGTAATTACAGCAGAACCTCTGTAAGTTGATCACTCGAGAGACTCTATCAGACTGGTCAGCATACAGAGGTGCTCATCCTAAGGAATTTCCATTGAGTACACATGGTGCACGTCCTGTCTTTACTATTAGGTCACTTTAAAAAGGTGGGCAGTGTAGGAAGGTGCTCAGCTGTGGAGGTTCTACTATATGTTCATCCATCCATTCCATGTATAAAATTAGATCTAACTTATTGGCAGGCTTATTTTCCCAGAAAATTCTAACTGGAGGAAGAAATATAGAAAGAAGGAAATGAAAGTACATGAAACATCTGGGGTTTTGCAATAGAAAGGAAGAGGGAGTTTATAGTGTGTGTCTTTCTAAACTACTGTTTTTCTGTCCTCAGTGGATATGACCTTGGATGTGGACACAGCCAACGATAGTCTCATCATTTCTGATGACCTGAGGAAGGTTCACTGTGGGCGTTTCAACCAGAATAGGAGCTGGAGAGCTGAGAGATTCAGAAGTGCCTTGTGTGTCCTGGGGTCCCCTCGTTTCACTTCTGGCTGTCACTACTGGGAAGTGGATGTGGGCAGGAGTGAAAAATGGGACCTGGGCGTCTGCAAGGAATCAATTACAAGACAAGGACAGATCACACTGTCTACAAAATGGGGCTTCTGGACTGTGGGTGTGAGAAGATCGCTGGTTTTCACTGCCTGCACCTCCCCCTTGACCGCTCTGTTGGTGAATCCCCAGCTTTATAGGGTGGGGATTTTCCTGGATATGGATGTGGGTAACATCTCTTTCTACCAGGTTGGTGATGGGTCCCATATTTTCACATTCACTAAAATTCCTGCTGTGGAACCACTATGGCCAATTTTTGCTCCTTCAAATGTAGCTGACGATGGTCAAAGCTACCTGCAAGTCTGTTCTTCAGTGGATCCAGGCATAAAACCAGCCCTCATTCCAGGCAAATGAAGCCATGAACACAAAATGTCTGTAGAAATCACTGAGTGTCCAGAACCAGAGCTAGAAATGTTTCTGTTTAGTGTAACAACATAGCAAGAAAAGGTGGTGGGTCATATTATGACTCATGAATACAATTCCACTATATAAATTAGGAAACATTTATATTTCAGATATAGAATAATATTGTCATGTTGTTTGGGGGGAGACTCTTGTTTATATTTCTGTTCCAGTATGTACTTTGAACTTTTACACAGTTTGGAGTGTATTCATTTTTATTTTCTTAAGATCAACTTGGTATGTTGTGGAGCTTAAAGAATAAACAATAATTTGAATATGACCCAAAAGGCTAATTGATTTTCTAAATGAGCTATGAAACAGTAAAAATATATATGTATAATGAATTCAGTTTTACCCAACAAATGAAAACTACACCTTCATTGCAAGCACACATTAAACATTCCCAGGGGGGTAAACACAAGTGGTTACAAGGCAAAACTCATTAATCTTAAAATTGAAATAAATAGGGCCAGGTGCAGGGGCTCATGCCTGTAATTCCAGCATTTTGGGGGGACGTGGCAGGAGGATTGCTTGAACTCAGGAGTTGGAGACCAGCCTGAGCAAGATCCTGACCTGATCTCTACTAAAAATAGAAAAGCTAGTTGGGCGTGGTGGCAGGAGTGGCAGGAGCCTGCAGTCCCAGCTACTTGGAAAGCTGACACAAGAGGCTTGTTTGAGTCCAAGGGTTTGAGGTTGCTGTCAGCTAGGATGCCATAACGCTCTATCCATGGCGACACTGAGACTCTGTCTCAGAAAAATAAAAATTTGAAAGAAAGAACATACACCCTATTCTTTGATCCTAACAGAATTAAATTAGATATCAGTAACATTAAGAAATCTGTAAAGTTTCCACATAAATGAAAATTAAACAAGCACTTCAGGACAAAGGCAACATTACAAAATATCTTCAGCTGGATGAAACTGGATAGAAGCAGCTAACACTTAACAGGAAACCAATAGCTTAAAAAAAAAAAAAAGAAAAGAAAACCAATAGCTTTGAAACAGTTGTTCTCAACCAGGGGCAGCGCGTATGGCTCAAAGAAGTAGGGCGCCAGCCCCATATGCCAGAGGTGGTGGGTTCAAACCCAGCCCCGATCAAAAATTGCAAAAAAAAACCCCAAGGAAACCAATAGCTTTATAACAGTGTTTCTCAACCTGTGGGTTGCGACCCACAGGAACTGTATTAAAGTGCCATGGCATTAGGAAGGTTGAGAACCACTGCTTTAAAAGCTTATAATGGAAAGAAAAAAATGACCCTAATGGAGGATCTAAGCTTCCACCTTAACTTAGAAAATGAAGCAATTCAACCACAGAATAAATAAAAAGAAGGAAACAATAAAGACAGTCATGGTTATCAATATCTTTTTATCCCCTGAGATTCACAAATATAGCCTTTGATATTTATTTATTTATTTTTATTTTTTCAGGTTAATTGAGGTTACAAAGAATTAGGTTACAATGTTTGCATTTGTTATTTTTTCATAAACACATAGATCATGTATACATTAATGCATTTATGGGGTACAATGTGCTAATTTCATATAGAATTGGGAATGCTTACATCACACTGGTTAATATATACCTCATCTCGCTTACTTAGTTATTGTGTTAAGACATTTATGGTCTATACTAATAGATCCGACATGTACCCTTGTGTTTTGCACCATTGGTGTGATCCCACCATTCACCCTCCCTTTGTTAGGTAAATTGTGTCCCACTCCCAAGAGGTGTGCCATATACCCTAACGTTGTGCCTATTAAGTGAAAGCAAACCCATCCCCCTATCTACCCCTCCCCACTCCCTAATACTCCCACCCCTACATTGAGTTGATTTGAGTTTTTCCCGTATGTGGGTGTGGATTAGATCATCCACTGGGTTCATATTAGAATAGAGTACATTGGATTCTTGCTTCTTCATTCTTGTGATACTTTACTAAGATGAATGTGTTCCAAAACCATCCAAGTTAATACAAAAGATGTAAAGTCTGCATCTTTTTTTTTTTTTTTTTTTTGAGACAGAGCCTCAAGCTGTCACCCTGGATAGAGTGCTGTGCATAACAGCTCACAGCAACCTCCAATTCCTGGGCTCAAGCGAGTCTCCTGCCATCGCCTCCCAAGTAGCTGGGACTACAGGTGCCCACCACAACACCCGGCCATTTTTTGGTTGCAGCCATCATTGATGTTTGGTGGGCCTGGGCTGGATTCGAACGCACCAGCTCAGGTGTACGTGGCTGGCGCCTTAGCCGGTTGAGCCACAGGCGCTGAGCCAGTCTGCATCTTTTTTAATGGCTGAATAGTATTCCATGTTATACATATACCTCAGCTTGTTAATCCATTCCTGGGTTGGTGGGCATTTAGGTTGTTACCACATTTTGATGATTGCAAATTGAGATAAACAGGCTAGTGCAAATGTTCTTATGATAAAATGATTTCTTTCTTCTGGGTTAGGGTTAGGGTTAGGTGTTAGGGTTAGGGTTAATGAGATTGCAGGATCAAATGGGAGATCTAATGGGAGTTCTTTGAGGATTTCTATACTTCCTTCCAAAAAGGTTGCATTAGTTTTCAGTCCTGTCAACAGTGTTAAAGTGTTCCCTTCTCTCCACATCCACACCAGCATCTGCAGCTTGGAGATTTTGTGATGTGGGCTATTCTCACTGTAGTTAGGTGATATGACAGGGTGGTTTTGATTTGCATTTCTCTGATGATTAGGGATGATGAGAATTTTTTCAAATATTTGTTACCCATTCATCTATCTTTCTGAGAGAAGGTTCTGTTCATATCTATTGCGCATTGGTACATGGGATTGTTTGCTCTTTTTTATTAATTAATTTGAGTTATCTGTGGATTCTACTTATCGACCCTTTGTCAGATTCATAACCTACAAATATCATTATCATTTTTAAATGGACAAATTATTATGTAAATTTTTTTTTTTTTTTTTTTTTGCTGTTTTTGGCCGGAGCGAGTTTGAACCCGCCACCTCCGGCATATGGGGCTGGTGCCCTACTCCTTTGAGCCACAGGTGCCGATGCCGCCCCTATGTAAAATCTTTAAAAATAAAAATATTCCATGGTGTACATATACCATGGAGACTTTACCTCTTTCATGTTTACATGGATGGAGCTGGAAAATATTCTTCTTAGCAAAGTGTCTCAAGAATGGAAGAAAAAGTATCCAATGTACTCAGCCCTACTATGAAACTAATTTATAACTCTCATATGAAAGCTATAACTCAATTACATACAACACAAGAATTGGGGAAAGGGACAAGGGAGGCAAGGGGAGGGTGGAGGATGGGTGGAGGGAGAGCAATGAGTAATTGATGTGTCCACATTTGCGATGCATCTTAGAAGGGTACAGGTGAAACTTACTAAATGAATAATATAAATGTCTGTACACAATAACTAAGAAAATTCCATGAATGCTATGTCAACCAGTTTGATGAAAATATTTCAGATTGCATATAAAACCAATACATTGTACCCCATGATTACATTTATGCACACAACCATGATATAATAAAAAAATAAGGAAAAAATAAAAGAAAAAGAAAAAAAGAAACCAGTAAACCTTGGGATAACATTTTTTTCTCATTTTTTATATCTGCAATGAGGAGATTCAAAGAAATGAGACAATATTTAGGCCATATATAGCTTTAGGAATAAAAAATAGAAAAAGTGTTTGAAATTAAAGAATAATATAATGGGATAATAAGGGTCTTTCTAGAAACTTGAACTTTTTCTCTCTCTTCATTTTCCATTATAGACATTTTTAATATCATCCTGTGCATAAGATGCTAGGAGCCAAGCAAAATCACAGTAGTTTAAACTTCAAGAAGTTTCTCAAAGAATTTCCTATATACAATGGAACAAACTCAGAGAGGTTGAGTTTTGTTACTAATAAAAATAAAATCTAAAAGTAAACAATCAGCACATGAAAAATGTAACTGGGTGCAGTTTGCTATGTTTAATTTTCTCCTGGATGCTTTATAATTTCCTCTCAGTGGCAGAGACCCTGTCATTGTTCATCTATTTTAGATAATTAATTCCACACAGTTACCTGTAAAGAAACAGACTTTAAGCCATAGAAGCATCGAATGTGTCCCTCCCTGAGAGCCATGGATTCATTCAGTCCCTCAAGGTTTGCCTCTGTGACAGCAGCTAATGCCATTTTACTTCTTCTGAAGCCCAGGAAGCAAGACAAACCCCCTCAGCAGACCTACACTGCCAGGACACATTGAGGTCCGGAATGTGGATTAAAATTTGCCTTGGTCAGAAGAGATGGAGAGCCTTGTAATCGTGTGGTATTACATTAGATTCTCAGATCACACCACAGAAGTCCATTATAGGCCTCAGAAATCCCCTGGTTACTTCCACTCCCACTTTCTATGAAAATAATTACTAGTTCATGCCCAGAGATTAAAACAGCCACAGCATGAAACTACTCCAGTGTTTCTCTTAGCATACTTATTTGCTTAAGCCTTCTTCCAGAATATCCCATCAGTCAGAATTCCAGGCAGTGCTTAAAATGTGTAAAGTTGCTAAGCTTTCATCTCTGGCTATTTTGACTAGGTCCCAGTCTCTTCCTCTAAGTGGGGTGTGATTTTTATTTTCATTCTTTCTCATTTAAATCATACCTTTCTTCCATTTGGTGTCTCCTATTTTAGCGATGGTAACCAGGCATAAGACCTCTCCCAAACTGAGGAGGAAAAAAATGTTGTTATAGGTTTATTCTTAATCTAAAACTAGACAAATAAAAACTCAGAACCTTCAACGGGCAAGAGAAATAACAGCATTCTGTGAATGGATAGTTCACAATAGATTCAGATTCACTTTGGCAATTGACATTAATAATAAAGGCAATGAATTCCAATAAAGCTCCCTCAAGTAAATCTTTTGTTTTGAGCTAATTGAATCGTGACAGATTGGAATTATGCTAGATATATAATAATAAGAGCACAATAAATGACACAGGAATAACGTCTTCCAACATTTATGAGATATGCTGCTTTCCTATCTCTTTGGAAAGAAATAGTAAATAGAATTGAATTTATTTATGAACATCAAGTCAAAGCAGGACAGTAAAAAAATCCAAAGGTTTTAACTGTTGTGAATTGGTAACAGATTTCATGAATTAAGTTCTTTAGCATGACTTTATACTATAAAATTACAAATTATAAAGAAATATTTATTAAGCATTTACTATGTGCCAAATAAATGCTTTCTATGCATTTTTCTCATTTGATTCTTATGGTCTTTTATTACATAACCCTTTCCAATTTACAAACACAGAAACCAAGCTTTATAAAGGGATGATAACTTAAGTGAACTAGTGGGTGGTAGGCTGAGGCTCAAAATTAAACCCTTGTTCTTAAACAACAAACTGCCTGTTTGGCATATTCTTTATGTAGACTGGTTAAATGATAGTGTAAGTTCTACTCATATCTCCTAATACAAATGTTTTAAAAGGATCTTAGTGAGCTTACTGTCACCTATTTCACAGTTAGGACTGTTTGGTTTCAAGCAGCATTAAATATAATGCAAATAATCTAAACAAATTGGGGAAGGTTCTTTATCTGCTATAACATGAAGGGTGGAGTATCTGTCTGCTGAAGTGGTTCAGTAGCCCAATAATGTTATCAAGGAGCCATGCTTATTCTGTCCATTCACCATTCTTAACATGAAGCAGAGCCATCTGCCAGAGCTCCAGGCATCAAGTACATATAGTAAGGATGGTGAAAGGCTGGAGCCAGTGACATCTATCCTTTTTGTTAGGAAATTGAAGCCTGTCTCAGAAGTCCCAGAAAACTTCTCCTATAGTCCACTGCCCAGATCTGTGTCACATGGCTACCCCTACCTGCAAAGGAAGATGTAAAAGCAAGCAATAATTTTGGCAAGTTCATAAATCTAAGAATATGCAGAAGAAGGTGTTTGGGAATGGACATAGGGTTAGACAACCAAAAATATCTGCAAAAAGTATATATTTGGAAGAAGGCATCTTAGTCTACTTAGGATGTTATAACAAAAATACCATAGAAGGGGTGGCTTACACAACAGAAATTTATTTCTCACAGTCTGGAGACTGAGAACTCCAACATTAAGGTGCCAGACAATTTGGCTGCTGGTGAGGGTCTGCTTCCCCGTTTCACTGGGGGACCTTCTTGCTATGTCCTCACCTGGAAGAAAAAGAAAGAGCTCACCTTTCTTCCTCTTTTATAAAATCATTAACTCTACTATGTGGGCCCCACTCTCATGACTTTGTCCAATCCTAATCACCTCCCAAGGCCCTACCTCCAAATACTTGCACACTGATGGATAGTAATTCCAGCATACAAATTTGGAGAGAAACAACATTCAATTCATAGTGGAAGAGATTATTTGATCTACACACTATAGCATTTATTAACTGGTATTAGAACTTTCATACAGTGTAGATTTTTTTCAAAGATGGAGTCTTTTGCAAAGAAATAGTTTTTATTTTGGTAACAGCTACTGAGAAATGCCTATGTGCAGTACAAGCCTTGGACGTACAGAAAGCTAGGAATGTATAGTGCACACCCAGGTCTTCTGAGAAGTATAGAGAACAGAGAAGGAAGTGATTTACATTAACAGGTAAATAACTATAAGGGAGCATGTGACACATACTACCACGTAGCAAGTAAAATGCAACAACTTTAGCAGAAGAAACTATTTAGCAGAAACTATTTTTCAGTAGAGAAAAAGTTTTGCTACAGGAAGAAGTATTTGCCTATTTTGGAATGGGTAGAAAGAGAATCCTCAAATAAATGGCTCTCCAGTGGCAAAGCTTCAGATAGTTTGGCAACTTCATGTAAGAGACAAAAATGCCCAGCTTAGTATAAACACTCAAACCTGCCAGATAAATAATACCTGCCCTGTTTAAGTTATGCAGCATTGTCTGAATGTGGATAGGTGCATTAGAATTCCCCGTGTAGACCAGGCACGGTTGCTCACGCCTGTAATCCTAGCACTTTAGGAGCCCAGGTGGATTGCCTGAGCTCAGGAGTTACAGACCACCCTGAGCTAGAGCAAGACCCCATATCTAAAAATAGCCAGGTGTTGTGGTGAGTGTCTATAGTCCCAGCTACTTGGGAGGTTGAGGCAAGAGGATCACTTGAGCCCCAGAGTTTGACGTTATTGCGAGCTGTGACACCACGGCACTCTACCGAGGGCACAGAGACTCTGTTTCAAAAAAAAAGAATTTCCCATGTGTCCGTCTGAATGTGAGCATTCTTGATAATCCCATAGGTTTAGAAGTCACTATTGGGTACCTCAGGGAATTCCCTCTCCCACCATCATTTCATCAGTTTGGGATTCTAGAGTGGTTGGAGACAGAATTGTTTAGTGGGTTAGAGAAACACATAGCATTTTAATTGTGCTTCGAGACACAGAAACTCAATGAGGGAGACTAATTAAGAAACATAAATAAACTCAGAGTTCTGCTTTGCCTCACATCATATCATTACGGCTTGGAATGAAGTGCTGAGCTTTATTATGCGTCAAAGAAGCAGCCCAGGCCAATGATGTACAAATAAGAAAAAGGGAGATACGTGATGCACACTACATAAAGTGAAGAACTGAAGTAACTGCGATATTATTACGATTATTTTTTTATTATCTATTTACTTTGTTTATCATAGAAAAACACACTATTTATGGGGTATAACCTTGTGCTCTGGCCAAAATCCATGAACACATTATATATGTCTTTTTAAAAATTTAATTCTCATATTATACCTGTGAGAGAGCTACTCTCTCTTATTACTTCTACTGTATAAATGAATAAAATAAGGAGTGGTGCATTCAAGTGACCTGCCTGAGCTTACATATATTATTTTCTGGTTGCTTAGCAATTACTCAGAGCCATTAAATGGCAGGTCTTGCTTTAAAGCATGACTTACCAGATCCTCCCCCCAAAAAATCATGTTTTCAACTATCATGTAAACTTTATAATTCTATAATCCAAAGAAAAGACAACACAACTCTGATTTTGAGAAAATGTTGGCAGAGTCCCGGTCTAGAGAGAATTGCCTGGAAAATATGCAATTATTTAAATGTAAACATGCATCATAGGAAATATTCAAATGAACCTTGAAATGTGTGTTGTTGGATGCCTTGATGAACACAGCTAACAACACTGTATGTGAATGCTTGTTTTCATAGCAACATAATTAATGTTCTAAATGCCCATCTATATGCAGACCTTTCCTATAAAGACCAGACAGTAACTATTTTAACCTTGTAGATCGTAGAGTCTCTGTCACAATTATTCCACTCACCACCACAGGCTGCTTTTGTATGTGCAAACATGACTGAGCGTGGCTGTGCTCCAGTGAAATTTTACTTATAAAATAGGCAGCAATGGACATGGACAATGAGCCAAAGTTTGCCCACCCTGGTGTTAAAGGACTAACATAATCCCATTTTGTGAAAAGTTCTAAAACAGTGCTGCTATTGCAAGCAAGGAAAAAATAGGCCCATATAAATTTTAAACAGTACTTGAATCTCATTTTTATAAAGAGAGAGTCAACACAGTTTTTATTTTCACTGTCAGCTGTACTGCTATAAATGGTGATTAAGAGGTAAGGAACTTATGTTAAATGATAAAAGTAATTTGTAAGGAAGAATTTCTAAACATTCAGATTAGAGTAGGAGACACTTCAGAGACAAGATTAGCACACTATTGTTTAGAAGAACCAGAGAAAAGCTCAGTATCAGTCATTCTACATCATTCTACACATATTCAATGGCCCCCTAGGATACAAGTCCTATTGGAGAAATACAAGCATAAAAAAAGAAAGTGAAATAAAAGAAAAAATATTGGAGAATTAAATTACTTGGTTTATGAGAAATTATCATGTGATTATTTAAATTATTTCTATACAGTGGCCATTTCCAGAAATAAAGAAGAAAATAGATAAATCTTCATGAATTAAGGTTTTAACCATTTGAAATCATAGAATGGATGTGTGTAAACTTCTTTAACTTAGTTATACTTCTATTACTGCAGTTTTGTGAGGCAGACATGAAAATAACTATATATGTGTGTGTGTGCGTAGGCATGTATACACACACATATACATATATGTATGGTACTTATTATTTGTTAGTCTCTGTATAATAGTGTGTATACTGTGTATACATATACTGCATATGTAATGCATATGTACACATATATGTCTTTATATAATATATGTAGGGTTTACATACACATACATGCTGTATATAATATATTTAGGGTTTACATACACATATATGCTGTATATATAGTTTACGTTTATATATACTTATATAATCATCCCTGTTCCAGTACTCCTGCAGATACCCAAATCCACTAGTTCTCCAATCTCTTAAATAAAATGTCATAGTATTTGCATATAGCCAACACACAACTTCCTGTATACCTTAAGTCTTTAGTTTTCTTATAAAACTTAACACAGTGCAAGTGCTATGTAAATAGGTACATTTTTAAATGTTCCTTTTTTGTTACACTCTTATTTTTTCACAGTATTTTCCAGTCTGCAGTTGGTTGAATCTGTGAATATGGAGGGCTGACTATATTGTATGTTTTCATATATATATATACAGAATGGAGAATATGATATTAAGTAATGTATAGATGATGAGCATTTCTACATTTCTCTCATTAAATTTTCATCTCAAAAGGTAATACAAAGAAAAAAACTTTGGTGAGGACAAAAATGAGTAAATTCGTTATGGAGAGACCAATTCAGCCTTACCTGGGCCTATCTGAGGGTCTGAGCCCTCTTCTTCCCCAACAGAAGACACAGAAAGAGAGAAACGGGAGTACATCACACTGTGCTCCAAATCACTTATTATCTTTAAAATGTGGGAAAGCCATTGGATGAGTAAACAAGACTTTTGTAAGCCTGCATAAAACATATTAAATATTTGGTGGCAAGGGATTTCCATTAGGCTTTCATGGGAGTTAATAAATCAACAGAAACCACTTACTGAAACATTTTCATGGGTCCAGTGGAATTCTAAGCAAATATCAGGTTTAAGAATGAAAAGTCAGTTATATTTTCAACATAATCTCACGTTCAAAGAAGTGTAAAAGATGCTTAAGTGTTAATATTTTATGTTTCCCTGCTCTCAGCAGTAAATGCAGCCCATTAAAAAGAATGCTAAGCCATAGCTGTTAGCACTGGCACCGGACCAAGGAAACACTGAACCTTCACAGAAGGGGGTTAATTGCTACACGAAGAGGTAATTTATTAAGGAACACTGAAGCCCTGTATACTCCCCAACGTGAGGCTGAACAGCAAAATCTTACCTGAATATTACATTTGATAATCAAGGCCTTTCCATGGAAGACTTCAGAACTAGCTAAGCTAAACAAAAAGGGGTGGTGGAGAGAATAAGAAAGAAAAAATTCCAACACCGTTTTTCTCTATGGCTCCCATAAACCTGTCCTTGGTGCCCTCCAGTCTGTCGCCCCCACCACCAGGAAAGTTGGCTGCTCCATAAACTTCACGGTGGCTGATGAGAAAGTCTCACATAACTATCAGGTGGAGGGTCGGCTTCTACTGTTATTTATTTGTCCAGATCTGGCGCTTCAGTATTCTTCGAGTGTCAAACTTCACCTTCACCATTTGTCAGATGTGAAGTTTTCAGAACCTTATCGCATTGAACGAGCCCTTCTTTTCCATCACAGTTCAGACCAGTATCATGTGGCCTATTAAACATCATAAGTGGAGTAAATAGTAGCCCCATGTGCCCTATGCCCGATGTCTCCCTTTTGATAGAGTTTCATTCTCAATCCAATGAGCACCTTGTTCTGTCCTGAGCTTACAACTTTATCAATGGCAAAGGTTCAAGAAACAAGTAGAGTTCAAAAGCAAGTGGGAGGGCCAAGGTGGCTCTGAGAAATCTTTTTACCTAAGGAGCTGATGGGGTTTTTGCTGTGTTGACAATAATTTCTAGAGACGGGCAGCACCTGTGGCTCGAAGGAGTAGGGCGCCGGCCCCATATATCCGAGGTGGCAGGTTCAAACGTGGCCCTGGCCCAAAAAAAAAAAAAAAAAAAAAATGACAAAAATAAATTCTAGAGCCTCAGAGGACTAGGAAGAATTACTTTTACGTCTTTGTCTCTCTTTTTGAAACATCTTCTATAGCAAATTGTCCCTGAAGAAAAATTCCCTTGAAAGATAGGGTAAAGGAGAAACAGTAGTTTCTCTAAACTGCATCATTTTGATACTTTTCAGCTGTTCCTATTTTGAAGCTTACTTAGTCCTCCAGCCTTCTCTAGTCAAGCCCTTAATGAATGGGTATTTATGGGGTACTTATTTTGCTCCTGGCACAGGACTGAGAGAGTTAATAACAGAACACAAAAGGCATACACCCAACTTCAAGTGTTCAATGTCATAGCACAGATTTTTAACAAAAACGAATCTATGTGAAACAAAGAACAATTCTATAGCATCTGGCAGGAGAGCCATATGAGAAGATTTTTTTATTTTTTATTTTTATTTATTTATTTATTTTTACAGTTCAGCTGAGGCTGGGTTTTAATCCACCACCTTCAGTATATGGGGCCGGCGTCCTACTCGTTGAGCCACAGGCACCGCTATTTATTTATTGTTAGAGGCAGCATCTCACTCTGCACCCAGTCTAAAGTTCACTGTCACGATCGTAGTTCTTAGTAACCTTGAGCTATACGAGAAGATTTTAATGAGTACTTATTTATCTCTGTAGTTGAGCTTCTCTCCTGCTTGCCTTCCTTGAAGTTTCTATCCCCTTCTCTTTTTCTAACTCAATGGCATCTTCTCTTCCCTGATCTAGACAGAGATCCAAAGCCATTATCTGGACCTTTCCCTACATGCTTAACAGTATGTGCCCTTGATGGGTTCCATAAGCAAAACGCTCCGTGAGCAAAACCTTCCATTTTTTCATTGTCAATCAGCTAGGTGTGAAGGAAAAAAACTTTTAATTAAAAAGTTATCACACAGAGTGATAAGGTGACTTAAGATTCCCCTTTCTGTACCCCTGTCTTCTTCTTTATACACTTTTTTTTTTTTAAGAGACAGAATTTCACTTTATCGCCTTCAGTATGGTGTCATGGCATCACACAGCTCACAGCAACCTCCAACTCTTGAGCTTAGGTAATTCTCCTGCCTCAGCCTCCCGAGTACCTGGGACTACAGGTACCTGCCACAATGCCTGGCTATTTTTTTGTTGCACTTTGGCCGGGGCCGGGTTTGAACCCGCCACCCTCAGTATATGGGGCCAGCACCCTACTCACTGGGAATATCTTCTCTCATTCTAAAACTATACTCTGAGCATGTACCACATGGTGACCTGGTCTCAGCTGGGGAGAGGACAGAAGAGTCTTCTTTCTCACCTTCTGAGAACTGTACATCTACTATCCCCTTTTCAATCATCACCAACTTCTATTACTATGCTTGCCCCTTTTCTATTTAGAGTTTGGCCTCCAGGTTGCTATGTTTGATACGTGATCCTCTGGCACAGGGAGAGGGACTACTCTTTCTATAGAGCAAAGTGTGCTGCGTGCCCTCAGCCAGGTGAACATGTTCTGCTTTCCAGCACCCAAGGGGAGATGCACCTGTGCCTTGGAGACAGAAAATGAAAGGCAGGAATGATTTCTGTTGAAAAGGAGAGTAAAGCTCAGTCCCCCAGGATGCAGATCCATGTGACTTCCCAGATCCTCTAGGTATGTTCTGTTCTCCTTTCTTTCCTCTCTCCATTTAGAATTCCAAATTCTTGTCTTGGCTGTATGTGATTAAAACTCAGCAAGGTAAATTTGCATATAAAAAATTTTAAGTGATTTTTAAGATTTAAATTTTTTTCAGTAGTTGTTTTTTCATCCTATATCTCACAAATACCTTCTTATTTGGATCAATGTACAACACAGTTAAAGCAGCCCCATTCTGGATTATTTTTTTGCTTAGTTTCTCATCCTAGGCAGATTTGAATGTCATTGAAGATCAGGATTAAGCCAATAAGATGAAATCAAGCCTACACCTACATAAACAGACATGCACATTTCCAAAGTTTAGTCTTTTTTTCCCCCTTCTTTTTAATCTCATCATTGAAAGGATGTTTTGGTTCTTATTTTCTGCAAGTACTCCATTGAGGAGTGTCTTATCTTTCCCATCTTGAAGTTTATCTTGGAATTTATCTAAAAGGAATTAGTTCGGTCACCAAGGTTAACACCCTTGTTCTTTCTTAATCTTTGTTTTCAATTTTCTTTCTAAGGAATTGGAAGAAAACGCAGGCAGATGAGTAGTTGAGCAATCCCAGAACTGTGAATGTCACTTGGACCACAGCCAGGCACATGTAAAAGGCTTCACTTGCCAAACACACCAGGGACCGCTTAAGCAATCAGAATTGCTACATGTGTGCAACAGCTAACATCTTGAACACAATAGAAACCTGTAAATCAATTATCCTCCATTTCTTATACATTTACACTCAGAGCATCCCAACCTGCTAGAACATGGGAATCAAAAATGGAAAGTATTAGATTCACACTGTGTTTGTAGATGAGCAGCAAGGACACTCTCCTGGTTCACAAAATGAGCATACTGAAGAGGAAAGGAGGACTTGACTCTCACTCAAGTAGCCCTGGGGACATAAGGAGGAAGAGAAAGGAAAACAACAAAAGAAGAAGAAAGCAGCATGGCAAAGACAAATGATAGATCAAAACTGGGAAGTGGAGTGGAGTAAGGAAGGCAAGCCAGAGAAACTCATCCAAGGGTCAAATTCTATTGCTCCTGGAGTTCTGCTGGGGCCCCTGATAGCCTGCCTAGGGACTAGTCCTCAAAATCTGGGCCCTTACTTGCATGAATAAGGACTTACTTTTGCTGTTGGCATACATTCTACTTAAAGGGAGGTGAACGCCTGTCTTTTCCACATGTGAGTATTCTACTTCTGAAAATGGGATCCTAAAATACATAAGACATTATTCACTTCCTGCATTCAATATGAGAAGAATTAAATGGAGTATCCCCTAGCAGTTTTACTCACATTTATTATAGTGGGCCAGGTCATTTTCCATAAAAATGAGTAGTTCCCAGTAGGGAAAAACAATGTATAGAATGTGCTGATCTTGAACACGGAGTATTTATATAATATGTTTTATCACCCATAGACCTTATGGAGCTAGGTTTTCTCCTGGGACACACTGTTAATATTTTCAACCTCTTTACATGCCAAATGGAAACAAAGATTGTTTGAAAAGGTAAATACAGTGCTGTCATTCTTCTAGTACAATACAGATGCAGTATAGCCAACTAGATTTGCTAAGAAAACAGGGATCTTTCACAAGATGTGGCAATATCATGCAAATGATTAATTCCAGTTAAATCCTTGTAAGTCAAATGTGTTACTCAGGGTTCTCTTGATAGACTTAACTCAAAATATCTTAAAGGAAATTTATTCATAGATACAGAAGCATCTCAAGTTATTGAACAAAATATTACATAACCAATTCACTAGAAGAACAAATGTGGCTATCTCTTAAAAACAAGTGGTGCCAGAGTTTGAAACAGCCAGGACTCTGTGTGTCTCTCACCCTTGTTTTTCTCTATATATTGCATTCTTTCTTATTTTAAATTTCCTCTACAGGTCAGGAAGCATGGCCCCTGGTTAGTCCTAAGCATCACATTGAACACCTTTTAATAACAGAAAAGGTTTTACGCTATTCCTTATCCCTTGTTCCAAAATCCAGGCAAAGGGTTCTGTGCTTTGACTGTAGTAGATGCTCATTTTGCAAGCCAACAAGTGACCTTTGCATCAGACTATCAGAGCATGTTCTTTCCTCATGCTTGTTATACCTTCATCATATCATTCATGTTTGGCAAAGTAAGAGGGAGTATTCTTTTCCATTCAGTTCAGCACAAGAGCACCATCATGGTAAGCAATCTAAAATGCATAAAAACAATGTGGGCTGGGCTACCTATGAGCGGAGATCCTTAGCTAATTCACCCCCCTCTATAAAAGATGTCCTTTCTCTAAAGAAATGCTAATTGATGTAACTGCACACATGAATCTTACAATCGAAATGAAAGAAACTAGAAGGGAAAGAGGACCTATTGTATCATTCCATGTTACAAAATTCTAAAATAGACAAAACTGTCTTATAGCCATAGAAACTCAATCAGTGGTTTTCTAGAGTTTCCATGGTAGAGAGAGTCGAATGAAAAAGGCATAAGTTATCTTCCTGGGTTGGGAAAAAAAATAAAAATGTTCTATATCTTGATGCAGGTGGGGTTACATGAGTGTGCATACATTTATCAAAAGTCTTTGACCCAGGGTTGGGCACGGTGGCTCACACCTGTAATCCTAGCACTTTGGGAGGCAGAGACAGGTGGACTGCTTGAGCTCACAAGTTTAAGACCAGCCTGAGCAAGAGTGAGTCCCCATCTCTAAAAGAAATAGCCAGATGTTATGGCAGGCACATAATAGTCCCAGCTACTTAAAGGCTGAGACAAAAAAAATTGCTTAAGCCCAAGAGATTGAGGTTGCTGTGAGCTAAGATGCCACAGCACTCTACCAAGGGTGGCAAAGTAAAACTGTCTCAAAAAAAAAAAGTCCTTGATCCATACGCTTAAAACATGAGAATTTTATTTTATATAAATTACACCTTGATAAAAGTTGAATTTATTTAAAAAGTTTATTTTTCTCAGAGGTTTTAGGTGCGCATCAAACAATGCAGGGCACATCAAAGCACATTTTAAACAAAGATTTTAAACAAATTTAATACTAGTTTTTTCTTTCTTAAAATGTATCTATACATTTTTTTGCCACCCTCTATATATTTATACAGTAATGTTTCTATTCCATTTAATTGTGTTTGTGTTAGTTTGCTTACTGAAATCAAAATATGAATATAGCTGAGCATTGGTCAGACTCTACAGCTGCACATCACTCCTGTTCCTTTGGGCTTGTCTTCTCTCTGCTTCTCCCACTATAGGAATCCAGTTCTCAAAATCCCCAGTGATAAGACTGTGAAAGTTATTCCAACCCCTGGTGTCACTTGCAGCTATTTGATCTGCAAGGGAGACACAAACCACAACACAGACAAAGTATACACACCACCAGACACACTGGTAAAGACTCCTTCCCCTGTGGGGAAGTAATTGTTTCCGAGTTGGTAAGTCTGGCTTATGGATATACATGTTTCAGTTATTTATTGCTGCTTAATAAACTACCTCAAAACCCTGGGCTTAAGACAGCAATAACTTACTGTCTCTTTCTCAGGATTCTATGTGTTGGCTGGACACAGTTCTCTACATGGTGTCAGCTGGGGTCATCCATGTGGCTGCATTCGGCTAGGAGCTGAGCTGGAGCGGAACACATGAGATTGAGCACTCACATATTTGGCACATCAGCTGGAGTGGTTGGAAGCTGGCTGGGAGCTGGCTGGACTCCTCTCTTCCCATGTGGAGTAGACCATCCAAAACTTTCTTCAGTGACATTTAGATACCAAACTGATGAAAATAGAAGTTGCAAGTCTGCCCAAGGAATGACCCCAGAAGTGCCAGAAAATCACTTCCACTGTATTGTTTGGTCAGAGCAAGTCATGAGCCAAGCCCTGGTTCAAGAGGTGGGAAGTCAGACTCCACCTCTTGATGGCACTCAGCCCTTCATGCTGAAGGATGGGAAGAACTTTTGGTGGATGTACACTTATTTACCAATAATCTACTGCACTCCACCATTCATTTTTTCCATCTGTTATAAATAATTAAGTTCAAAGTCCATTAGCACCAAAAATGTAGACTTCAAAATGAGAGGTTTATCTGTTCATGCTACACATTTATTCAAATAATGAGCATTAGAAATCTTCCATGTGCAGGCATGTTATGTGCTAGATCTGCCAACTAAAAATCCCCTAACACAAGGCTTAGGCAACTGCCTGCTGTCTAGAGCTGCAGGCTCAGCTAGGTCAACCATGCCATCATCAAGTCATACGAGAAGAGTTCCTATTTGTCTAGATTTTAGGAATAATAGAACAATTGGAGGTCCTCTGCCCTTTCTTTTGGCTCTAAGAGGGACTTTCTTATATTCTATCAGCTAGATTATAATCTTTTCTCTATTCAAGGAAGCTAAGAAAGAGAGTACATCAATATAAACAAACATGTTCATGCAAATGAAGACAGGATCTTTGGGGGAGGGATGGAGTTCATTCTTATTCCATTAATCATTCCATTATGGCCATCTATCCATGTTATAAAAATAAGTGCTTGCTATGGGCTACATCACAAGCACTTCTATTTCCCAGTGTAGGAGAACACCTTTTTTTAAACCTACCTTCTTTTTAAGTTTAAGAAAGTTTCAGGCCCACCTTCCTATTGTCATATGCCAGAAGTCATAAGTCACATAGTCTTAACCCTGAAAAAAGTTGGTACTAGGAGAGAGGAGGAGGCTTATCACTGAGACTCCCTTCCTCAGGTATGCAGTGTCCTCCTGGAACATGCTAACAGGCCTGCGCCTCCACTAGCCAAATTTGCTCTTCCAGCAGCCGAATGTACCTTTTCCTTCTCTCCTTCTCTCTCCAGACCAAATGATACTGATTCTATAACCCAGTTCCCCAGAGTATCAACTAAATCACATACATCACAAAAGGATGTTAGAAATTGACAGTAGCCTCCATGCTACCTCTCTGAAATATATTTGCACTTTGATTTTCAGGGCAGGAGCAAATGATCCTAAAGGCAGGAAGCTCTCATGGCAGCAGGCAGAGGCATGAGGGAGAGGCCCTGGGGTTAAGGCAAAGCCCTCTGTGCCTCCTGCAGCACTCTCCAAGTCACAGGATGTATGCAGCTTTTATCTGTATATCAAATAAATTTAACTTCTCAAAAAGCTCCACTCATTTTTATTCTGGAAACTTTTTTTCCTCCCTCCCTTCCTTCTTTCCTTTCTTTTTTTTTTTTTTTTTTATGAGACAGAGCCTCAAGCTGTCACCTGGGTAGAATGCCATGGCATCACAGCTCACAGCAACCTCCAATTCCTGGGCTCAAGTGAGTCTCTTGCCTCCGCCTCCCAAGTAGCGGGGACTACAGGCACCTGCCACAACGCCCATTTTTTGGTTGCAGTTGTCATTGTTCTTTGGCAGGCCCAGGCTGGATTCGAACGTGCCAACTCAGGTGTACATGGCTGGCACCTTAGCCTGTTGAGCCACAAGTGCTGAGCCACTTCCTTCCTTTCTTTTAATGCTTGGTGAATGGATGTCAAGAGACATATCAGAAGACAACATTTGATTCCTTATGGAAGCAGCTCACTGAAACACCCTCATTTGTTTTAATCAAAAGCCTCTACTACAGAACTTTAGCTTCTGGGAATTGATCAAGTCCAAGACCTCCAGGGGGCAATGAGATCAAGGTCACTGCCATATCGTCTGGCTGGGGTTCAGCTGACTGTTGGTGTGTGGGTTTCCTCTAATGATGTGGAGCAAACTAATAAACAGAACATGGTATTTTTTTGGAAAATGAATGAAGCCCAGTACTGGGAGACTCTTAGATGGGATGTGTTAACCCTCTACTGAGCCAGAAATTTCCTCTCATGGAAATTATAAATTTGTGGGCTCTAAAATAGAGAAGTGGCCAAATCTTAGAAGCTGAATGAGAATGACTCATTTTGGTAAGGTACTTTGCAAGCCTCATAAACAACTTATCAGTCATTGTCAGGACTGGAAAGATCCTTAGGCTAGCTCTGAAGTAAGTCAACTCTTGGGTTTCAAATCTTGGTGACCACAGTAAAATTGACTTCTCAGAATTTGTGTTTCTTATGTTATAAATAGGCATGATAATAAGAAAGCCTACCTCAGAGGCTGTTATAAGGAGGAAGAAAAGTCTTTGGAGCACTTTGAACAGGGTGTGTCACATAGTCAATGCCTCATAAATGTTCTTCCTCATTATTTAAGAATTGTCAACTCTTTACCATGCTCACTATACATAAGGCACCAGGATACATATACCTGGCCATGATTATGGCACAGGTACCTGCTTATCATCAGAATGAATTTATAAGCTTATATTCAATTCTTGGGGCAGCATATTTTCTTTACTAATTGTGTTGCCCAGGCTTGGCACTTTCCAAGCATATCCAGCTTTCAGTGAGGGGAAAAGACCCAACAATACAATAAATGTTAGGAAGAAGGTAGCCCAGCATCTCTGACCTCTTCCAAATATAAGATTCTGTGATTTAGAGAATAAGTTTTAGGTGAGTAATCCACAATAGGCCTGAACTGCCAATATCTACTGAGGCTCCAACTCATTTGATGCAAGTTTTTCTTTGGGGTTTCCAAAGCTCCATATCAACACTTTTCTTCTTAACCCAGCTAACCATCTTGCTCTCTTCAGCATCAGTTGCCCATTCCAGACACAGGCCACTGTGTTTTGTTGCTGGCTAACCTAAATGTTCATTTCTCTTAGTCAAAGTCCTCTGCGTGTTCTGGATAGCTGCTTATCCAGAAGTGTGTGTATTTTTATGGCAAGATGTAAAGTAGGAAAACATGATGCAAACTGGAAGGTTGAAGCAACAAAAGTACAAACGGGCTCCAGGCCGAAGTGTTAAAAAACAGTATCTAATCCTTGAGAGGACTCAGCTAAAGCTGACCTTTTGACCTACAGTCATGATTCCTACATTCATTTTGAAAATCAAATGGTATTTTCAAGATGGATTCAAAGGCAGAACCCAGCATCATCTACAGTATCTATGAGCAATTTTCTCAAACTATGACAACTCCTATCTGACCGCCTGGATTCAGGGAAAGAAGAGGAGCCCTTGTCAATAGGAAATTCAAAAGAAATAAGTATTGACTATGGTGAACCTAATAAGTAGTTCAATAAAAAATGTCAGTCAACTAACAAAAGTCTGACTTATTCATTCAATGATAAAAGCATCTTTGGCCACTTCTTCTATGTTCACCCTCTTCTATACGTGGCAGACACAGTGAGAAGTCACCTGCTTCCTGCAGATTATAATCCAATGGAAACAACAAATACTAAACCAGTAATCAAACAAATGTATAGTCCAATTTCAGATAGTGCAATGAATAAAAACGAAACAGAATGCAGGGTAGAGATAAAGGGGTGGGAGATATTGTCACAGATTAGCAGGTGGTCAGAGGAGACCAAATCTGTATCAAGATGGAGTCAGGTGAGAACTGTCTGTAGAAAACCAATAAAGTTAAACTCAACTCCTCCCCCTAAGATTTGTCACTAATTCCGACCGTCAGTCAAAGGGAAAGAAATAGGTAAAGAATACCTAATGTGGTAACTTTCCTGAAAACCAGTGCTAAAGAACTTTTCGAAGTTCTTTTTTATCCCTATAATAAGCTTTCCTTTTTTCATTAATCCCAGAAGCTGAGATTCATTTGTCCCCCAAGCAGCTTGAAAACTAGTGAGAGGGAAATAGTGACAATGCTTTAAAGGCTTTGCTATTCCTCTATTCGCTGTCAGTATAAATAGATCATTTTTTAGAAGGTGAGCCCCAAAAACCCAAAAAGGTGGAAAAATAGGGAAGCTAAAAATAAACGACTAAAAGAGAAAAGTTCCTGTAATTTTAAGTTTAAAATACTAGGCTGAGTAATCAAGGAAAGTATTTTTACTGCCTTGTCAATATTTTTCCTGGAAGCTCAGGTAAACACCCCTTCTTCAGATCTGCTGTGTGCATGCCTAATGGTCTTAGGTGTCTCTGACCACAGAATAACTTTATTCCGAAGAAATAGAGCAAACAGGAATTCTGTGGTTTTACCATTCCCACAAATAAATAAACATATGGATATATATAAAAAAGATTCAGGGACATAGGACAGACAATTTGAGTCTATTTGAGAAGTGTTTCCCTCCAAGTGAAATCTTTCCATGCATTTCAAGGAAGCTCTGCTTGCAGAGGGTGACCTTGATCACATTTTCTGCATCATTTACACTCACTTTCAATTTAAGGCTAAATGCCCAGCAGCCATGCAGGAAAGCCTAAGAGAGGTTGTCCTTTACCTAAGTTGAGTCCGTCCTTATTTACCCCACTGGGGAAAAAAAAAATACTGGTTTTCATCTCTTCTAACTCTAGGGCCAGAAGAAGCAGAGGGTCAAACTGCTGAACAGAGTTTAAAAGGGGGAAAAATAATCCAGAGGGCCTTTAAGCACACAAGTCTTCCAATCTGGTTTCCCTGGGTTTTAAAAGGCATTTGCTCAAAACCCTGCTCCTTGGGCAAGGGGAAAAGCACGTGGTTTTCTCTAACTCAGACATGCCTCCAGGGGGCTGATTCATTAGGTCTCACTGATCTCCAGGTTTAACATAAATCCACGGCTTGAGTCACAGTCCTTCTTTCTCTACTCATAGATTCACGATGATTTGATACTGGGTGGAAAGTAGGTGCTGGGAATTGTCAGGGGAAACAAAAATAGCACATCAGATACCCAGACATTACCCTGAAGGCCAAGGATAGAGTGTGTGTGTGTGCTTTGCTGTCAGATGTGACTAATAGGTCTTCAGTCTGTAGTTGGCCACTTTGTGGCCAGCAGAGTTAACAGTGAGGAAGATTCACTTTCCCAACAGCGTCCAGTGTGAACTAATATCTCCATTTATCTAACAACTCCTGGCTGAAAAAATGTGAAAGAACACTTAGAGGCTAGAAGCTCATAATTTGACCCCATAAGGAAAAAATAATGTTGCTCTTCTAGATTATTTGGCTGCTTCTGACTTCATCAACATACCAAAACTTCCACTTAATTTAATCAAAACCCAGTCAGGCCCATCATTTTCAGGGAAGTAAAAGTAACTACTTCTTCGAACAAGTAGCAAATTATTTTCAAGCCATTGTGTGGGTTAAAACTATCAAAACCTCTAAGAAAGCATTTGATAAATCTGTTGTTATATTAGCATGAAAAAGAATATCTTGAAAACATCCATAACCAGACTAACATCAAAAAAGGAAAAAGAAAAGCTACCACATTTCCGTACAAAATGGCTCGAAGAGTCAGAAAGCAAAGAAAAATTGACTCTTTTGATATTTTTGAATTTGATATAATGTGGACAAAATAAATAAATAATCAGCTGAGTATTCTTCTGTCATGTGGATGTAGTTTCGTTTTTATTCTTCACAGGAAATATTTGAGATGACTACACAGTGTTCCAGTTTATCCTCACCGTTTGACACATCTGTGACATTTCTTCCTCCAGAAAGGCTATAAACAGTAAGCAGATTAACTCAAGTACTTTTTTCCCACAGTGTCTTGAGTCTGGTCCTGTTTATCTTTCTATAACAATGAAAACAGATGTATTTTTGTGCATGGAACTTTCCAGATATATCACCTTAAGATGCAGTCTGCTGTTCAGAGATGTTGCTAGTATTTAGAGTAGAGAAAGCTTTGCAAGCTAATTACCTGACTTGAGTCACTATGATTTCTGGGTGTAGAATCTACCCTCGGTCATGGATACTTCGTTCGGATTCACTTGTCCTCCTGTAGCAGGCTGTGATCATGGACTCTCAGAAAAGCAGACCTCTACCAGACACTAGGGTTCCTGAAAGCACTGGCTGACAACAGGAAAGAAAACTTGGTACTCGGAATCAGGGGTGGATAAAGTTGTTTAAATCCTGCCTTCACTGTAGGTCAGAAATGGTCCCAAAGCCCTATAAAATACTCAGTGTCAGGTTGAGGTTGAGTATCCCCTAGTTGTGGGAAAAAACAGAGGTAGAATAGTAGGCAAATCATAAGTCACATTAAAACTACTAGAGAACCTTATTTTGAGAGAAGCATCTTTCCTTTTCCCTAAATTATGATGTTCCTTCATTAGCTATGGTTGTTCCTTCTACTAATGGTGACCTTAACCAAAAGGCATACATTTCTGCCTTTATAGCTTTTTGTATCAAAATGCTGAGCCACATAAACAGTAGACAGACTTTCAGTTTGAAACTGTGTAAAACTCAGTTATACAGAATTATCACAACAGTAAAAGAAACATTTTTTTCATTTGCACACAGAATATTTAGCGTGATAGACTATATTCTGGGCCGTAACAAAACAATTGAAAGAATAGAAAATTCTTTGAAAGAATGGAAATCATACAAAGCATATTTTCTGATTATAAAAAATTAAAATAGACATTAATAACAGAAAAATGTATGAAAAGTCCCCTAAATATTTTGACATTAAAGACCACACTTCTAAACAACCCATGATTCAAAGAGGTCCTGTGGAAATTTAACAATACTTTAAGCTGAAAAAAAATTAAAATATAATGTTACAAAATTGGTTGAATGCAACTAACATAGTGATTACAATTTCACAACATAAGGACTAAAAGAACAGATATCACTTCTCACCACTTGGACATTAAGAAAATAATAAGAGAATACTATAAATAATTCTATGCCTCTGAATTCAACAATTTAGGTGAAATGAACTGATTCTTTGGCAGACACAAACTACCAAAACTCATTCAAGAATAAATAAATAACCCAAATAATTCTCTATTATAGAAATTGAATTTGCAGTTAAAAAATTTTACAGAAAAGCTAAAAGCCCCATGCTTGGCCAATTTCATGGGTTAATTCATCATATAAGGAAGAAATACCACCCATTCTAAACTATTTATATTGGGACATAGAAAAGGAAGAAACACTTTCCAGCTCATTTTTGAGGTCATTATTAGCCTAATACCAAAGGCAAACAAAGACATTACAAGAAAAAAAATACAGGCCACCATCCCTCATAAACATAGGCAAAGATCTCCCCAAGAAAACACCAGCAAAGTCCAGCAGTATATAAAACAGTTAATGAGCCATGACCAAATATGTTTACAGCAAGATTATAAGTCTGGTCCAACATTTAAAAATCAATCAGTATAACTCAGTGCATTAATAAACTAAACAAGAAAATTATATAATCATCCTAATAGATATCAAAAAAGGTATTTTACAAAATTAAAAACATTAATGATTTTAAAATCTCAGCAAATCAGGGGACAAAAACATTCTTAACTGGATAAAGAGCATCCACAAAAGCAGCACTCACGTGGGCATGCACACACACACACACACAACCCTACACAAACACAACCCTACACACACAAAAAACCCATACACATACAAACACAACGCTACACACACACACACACACAACCCTACACAAACACACACAACCGTACACAACCACAACACTACACACACACAACCTTACCACTGATACCAAACTTCCCAGTGAGAGTGCAGATGTCCTCTCTCCCTGAAACTATTTAACATCACATTAAATGTCCTAATCAATGCAATCATGCAATGAAAAGGAATAAAATGTATAAAGATTAGAAGAGAGAAAAACTGTCTCTCTTCATAGACATGATTATGAACATAGAAAATATCAAAGAATCTAAAAAAAAAAAAAAAGATAATAGAACTAGCAAATGACTTTACCAAGGTTTTAGAAAACAAAATCATTCATGAAAATCAGTTGTATTTCTATTAACTAATAGTAAGAATTTGAAGTAAAAATACTACATACAATAGCACCCAAAACAAAAATTCTTAGATATTCCATTAAAATGTGCAAGATCTAAAAAGTACAAAACACTGATTATAGAAATCAAATCATATCTTAGTAAATAGAGGGAAATAACTTCTACCTAGTTGGGAGAGAAAGTAGAAGACTCTAATATTACTAAGCTATCTAATGCTCTCCAAATTTATCTATCCATTCAGCGCAATTTCAATAGCCTTTTTGTTTTTATTAAATCATAACTGTGTACACTAGTGAAATCAAGGGGTACAATGTGCTGGTTTCATATACAATCTGAACTATTTTCATCAAACTGTTTAACATAGCCTTCATGGCATTTTCTTAGTTATTGTATGAAGACATTTGTATTCTGCATTT
>CAUYRH010058108.1:0-17789 GCA_963574655.1 Perodicticus potto
TGGTAGCCAGGGCACTCTCTCAAGAACATACCCTGACCGGGTCACTCCACAGTTTAGGCCTAAACACCTCAGCTTGACCCTCAGATTCTGGGGGTCTGGCCCCTGCTGACCCTGCCAGCTTTCCCCCCACCGTTTCTCCCACCCACCCTTTGCTCCACCCTTACCCGAGGCCCCTCAGCCTCCTGAACCTGCTGTGTGGTTTCACCCCTGACGCCCGTGCATGGCCTCCTGACGGGGAGGTTGTTCCTTCGGTTTTCTTCCACCGAACGGCTATTCATCCTTCAAGGGACAGGTCAAATGTCCTCTTTTCTGTGAGGACAGACCCACACCGTGCTCCAAAGAGCTGCTTTCTCCTCTGTGCTTCCAGAGAGCCCCGTCCCTTCTGTGTGGTGACGCCTATCCCGCCGTTTCTTGTCTTTCTATATCTGTCTCCGGCCCTGAACCACGAGCCTAAAAGGTTAGCGATTGTGTCTGATTTACCCCAAGAGTCCCAGTGCTCAGCCCAGGGTATCTCAGCTGAATGAACTGAGACGAGCCCTTTGAGAGAGAGCAGAGGACGTATTTAAGCTCCTTTGGACCCGTCTTCTCTGTAGGATGGGCAGTAACCAAGTCTGTCTAGTTTTTTCTTTAAAATCTTCTTTAGCATCAAATACTGTTTAGTGGCCAGAATTTCCTTCAAAACCAAGGCGAGCCAGGCACAGTGGCACATGCCTGTAATCCCAGTTACCGAGGAGGCCGACACGGGAGGGTTGCCTGGGCCCAGGGTGGTGTGCTGCGGAGATTGTGCGTCCACACTAAGTTCAGCATCACTATAGTGACTTATTGGGAATGAGTGGCCACCAGATTGCCTAAGGAGAGATGAACCGGTGGGGAAATACAGCAGGTCAAAACTCCCATGTTGATCAGTAATAGGGTCGTGCCTGGGAACAAACACTGCACTCCAGCCTGGGCAACACAGCAAGTCCCTATCTCTAAGAAATCAAAAAACAAAAACAGCCAGGTTAGGCATGTGGACGCGGGGAAAGAGCTGCAGGCAGGGAGTCAGAGCGCACATTTTGGTGTCTTTTCTATGTCTAGGAAGTGGAAAAGATCTTCCAGGATTAGATCATGGCTGTCAGCGAGTCAGATAAATCAGAAAACACGGGCCTCTGTGATTTCCGTCTCTGGTGCTCTATGTTTGATCAATTTCTGAGGATTTTGCTTCAAAGTTTTTAAAGGTCCTCATTGTATTTAGGAAATCAACCTCCCCAAAGTGGTGATTGTATGAATCGCTACCTTTGAAGCAATTTCTGATGGTGCCCAGGTTTACAACCAAGTGTCCGTCAAGGGAGTCAACTTAGCTTTTAAACTTCAGTAATTTTTCTACCAAAGAGACTCCAAGTGAGACTGCAGAGGCAGGAACACGAATGCCAGCATTATTAAAAGGTTTTAATGCGTAACTGTTTAATTCTCCCCTGGGAGATATTTTCTAGGTGATAGCGATATTTTGTAAATAATATACTTATTTAGTATAGCAGGGAATGAGAAGTCAAAGCACTAGAAATGAAACTGTTTTGCCTTAAGTCAGGTCTGGGGATGGGAAATAGGACGCATTTTAGCCCGAAGGAGTGAACTTGGAGATCCTCGGGATGTCTCTCTGTCAGGCAGAGTTGTCTGGAATACTTCCTAGAGAGCTTGACCCCTCATCATAAGCAGGGAAGGCTAATTAAAGGAAATAAAAGACTAGTAGCCAGGAGATTCCAATGTGCTGAAAAAACAAAGGCAGCCAACCTGCAAATTGCTAAGTAAGCGCTGAGCTTTGCCCCTGCCCAGCTTCCCCTCCCAACCATCCAGCCACTCTCTCTTTGCTTTGTCTGATGTTCCAGTACCAGTGCCCACTTCCCTGTGTTCACTCAGCCAAAGACACCTGGAAATGGAGGCTAACGTGGTAAGCAAGGCCTCCAGACGCCAACGGTGGGTCCCTCCAGGGTCGGCACTATCTCTTCCTCATCCTGGGTCTGATGCGGGGCTCACTAGCAGGGGCTGGTGGCTGAGAGTGTGGACAGGTAATTACAGTGCAGAAATGCAAGTGAACACTGCTAGGCCCCACTATCCCACCGTCAGAAGAGCTAAAGTGAAAAAGACTGACCACAGCAAGTGTTGGTGAGAATGTGGAGCAACTAGAATTCTCGCACCCTACTGATGGGGTTGCACCATGGTACAGCCACTGGGGAAGACATTTTGCCAGTTTATCATAAAGCTAAGTACACACTTTACCATGTGATCTAGAAATTCTCCTCCTAAGTACTTTCACAAGTCGAATGAGAACACACGTCCACACAAAGACACGTACATAAACGTTCATGGCAACGTGACTCACGATAGTCAAAACAACCTCAGTATCCATCAACAGGTGAATGGATAAGAAAACGTGGAAAAGTATTCAGCGATAAAAAGGAACAAAGTGGTGACCCCTGATTCAATATGGATGAACCTTGAAAAATGTTATGCTGAATGAAGGAAGCTAGTCCTAACAGACCATGTAGTGTGTGAATCGATTTATACAAAATGTCAAAAAGAGGCAAAGCCATAGATGGAAACTATGTTAGGATTGCCTACAGCTGGAGGGACTGGGGAGGGATGGGTACCAAAGATAGAGGATTTCTTTGGGGGAGTGCTAAAAATATCCTAAAATTGACCTTGGTGATGGTTACAAAACTCCACCACCGAAGTGGAGTATAATCTTCTTAATTATACAAGAAGGCCTGTGTAATTAAAAACCATCCAACTGTACGTTTTGAAAGGGTGAATTGGTGTATGAATTGTATCTCAGTAAAGCTGTTACATAAATAAATGAATAATAAATAGCGATTGATGGTGATCGTTATTCAGCCTGATTCTGGCAGTCTGGCAGCCAGAGTCAGCCCCTCGTTGGCAGAGTGCAGATTGAACCAGGCTGCAGAAAACAGTGTGTTATCTCTGTACCTGCCCTCTAGGTACGTCCCTCTAACTCTGTCGGGACACACAGGATTTTCTTATTTACAAACCTGATTCGCTTGGCATGTTCACTCCTGTGCCAAGACAGGGCACCCTCTGGAAGCCCAAGGCAGGAGGGACGGGGTCCTGGCCTGGCCTGAGCTTCTCTAAAATCCACTGTACCCCACATTTTCCCGGGTTTTATATAGTGAAATGACACTGCAAGAGCCCATAGGGCTGACTCGTTGGTGAACTGGCAGATCGGGCCCTAGGATTGGGCTCACATTCAGCATGAGATTTGTCCCACGTGCCACTGCATGCTCTTTTGTGTTAATAGCTAAAGTAGACAACATTTATGGAGCGCTTACTGTGTGCCTGCTTAGTATCTAGCTAGCGCCTCAATCTTCACCCAACCCTGCAGGGGAGGTTCTAGAGTTACCCCACGTTGATGGTTTTGTACCTTGCTCAAGGCCCCCCAGTAGTAGGTAGTAGGGCAGGGATTGGAAGTCTAGTCCAGATTCACATACAGCCTCACCAGGGTCACAAAGGCAGAGTGTTGTCACCTGTGAGAAGGTGGCAGCAAGGAGGAAATGGGGCATCCCCAAGGGTCAGTCCCATGACCGTACTGTTTGTGCCACAAGGCTCCAGATAAGTACAGAGAAGCAGGGCATTTGCCTGTGACCAGTGGGCAAGCAGGGGCAGAGAAGCACCAGGGCCTTTCTATCCTGAGAACAGAAGAGCTAGATTAGAGAATTTACCAGACAGAAAGGAGGCTCTGAAGAGCGATTTAACACCGATGGGAAGGGAGGCAGGAAGGAAAGAAGGAAGGAAATTCTTATCAGCCCAGTGAATATTTAGAAGATGAGTGGTTTTACTTCTTGGTTGTTTTGGTTGGTCAGTTGGTTTGGGGGGGGGACATCAATAATGGACAAAGTGTAGGTTCAGTTGCCTATTTGAAGAATGTCCTGGAAGCCAAGCATTTAGCTCCCTGAGCTCCTATCCTGCCAGATTCTTCTTTGACACTGCGCCTCTACCTCCCATTGAATAGAAAGACTCAAAATCAAAATATCTTGAAATGTTTACCTATTTAAAAGACATCAGGTTGCACTCATGCTTAGAGGTGGGTACAGATCATTTTATTATGCAAACTCATTGTTAACCTCATGTAATTAGTCCAAAAAAGAAGCTCAGCTATTGCCAGGTGGCCATAGTGGCTGGAGCTATCAGGCGCCTACCACCCACCAGGTACAGTGCACGTTATCACCACCAAACCTCTCAATGTCCTTGCACGGGCAGCTCTGCTTCCCCCTTTTTACAGGGAGGTCACACACACACAAGGGCACCTAAATGCAAGTTCTCAAACTTTCTAGCAAAAGCGGATACTTTTTCTCTTTACCTGTTTTGGCTTTTGCTGATGGCCGGTCATAGGGCTTTCTACGTTTAGGCCCACTTTCTTTGCCCAGTTCTTTTTTTTTTTTTTTTGTAGAGACAGAGTCTCACTTTATCGCCTTTGGTAGAGTGCCATGGCGTCACAGAGCTCACAGCAACCTCCAACTCCTGGGCTTAGGCGATTCGTCTTGCCTCCTGAGTAGCTGGAAATACAGGCCCCCGCCACAACGCCCGGCTTTTTTTCTGTTTTTGCAGTTTGGCCGAGGCCGGGTTTGAACCCGCCACCTTCGGTACATGGGGCTGGCGCACTACTCGATGAGCCACAGGCGCCACCCTCTTTGCCCAGTTCTTTAACAAACATTTCAGGTGGATTTATCATCCTGTGGGTGATATGGGAAGTTCTCATTCCTTAATCCATATGACAGCCTCAAAACAAACAGGAAGCTCTATTCATAAAAAAAATATGAGGCTCGGCGCCTGTGGCTCAACGGGCTAAGGCACCAGCCACGTACACCTGAGCTGAAGGGTTCGAATCCAGCCCGGACCCGCCAAACAACAATAACGGCTGCAACCAAAAAATGGCCGGGCGTTGTGGCGGGTGCCTGTAGTCCCAGCTACTTGGGAAGCGGAGGCAAGAGACTCGCTTGAGCCCAGGAGTTGGAGGTTGCTGTGAGCTGTGATGCCACAGCACTCTATCCAAGGTGATGGCTTGAGGCTCTGTCTCAAAAAAAAAAAAAAAAATGAATTAAATAGTACTAATCCTAAGAACTTGATAGAGTTTTTAAAAATATATGTGCAAGTTCCCATCTCCTCTGGACCTCTTGAGTTCAAATGACGTATTCTTTTCTGGTAGCAAGACCGAGAAAGCTGCTACCCAACTGCTGTTTCTGCCTTCCAAGTCATTCAACAAGGGTTCAATGATGATGCCTTGGAGAGGGTTGAGGCACAGTGGGCACAGAAATGAATAAGACCCAGGCCTGGCCCCTCGGAATCCCAAGACACTGGAGGTGATCACTCCTGAAATAGCAATGAATGCCTGGCCTGGTCAAATAAGAGGTGGGAAAGGCTCAGCTAAAATGTCATGAGAGTGAAGAGAAGGGACAGACAGGGTTTGCCTGCCCAGGGAAATGGGGTGAGGCTGAAGCATGGGTAAGACTTGGGTAGAGAGACACAGGAGGGAAGCCTGGGCTAGGGGCCCAACTTCCTCTTCGCTGCGGCTAACAAGCATTGCCACGTGCCAGGCACAGTGCCACCCACTCTACCTGCATTATGTGCTTTAATCATCAGAACGCCCCACTAAGGCAGCCCCTACTACAACCCCCACATTTCAGGTGAGCAAACAGAAGCTCACAAGCCACTTGCCCAAGGTCCCAGGTAAGTTCCAGAAGCAGGCTTTGAAGGCAGCTTTTTTGGAAGCCAGAGCCCCTGCTGTTAGGTTGATGCTCTCTTTTCAGAGAACTTTCAAATATGTTATCCCATTTCATCTTCCTGTGCCCGTGGTTTCTCTGTCTCACCAGCCTATTGGTACAGATGAGTCACCCTGCCCGTAATAACCCCTTCTCCTCCCCTCGCTCACCCTGGTCCTCTAGCCACCTGCAGAGCCTCACCCACCTCTGGCAGGAGTCCCCAGGGTGTCTGCAATCCCCCTCTCCTGCCCACCTCCACCCCACTGAAGTTCACTGCCCAAGGAGGCAGTTGGAGGTATGGGCCCCTTGTGAAAGGTGGATGGCTAGGAATAAAGAGACGGTGGTTCTGGTCTCTACTGAGTATGAGACCTCATGACCTCTGTCATTGACCCTCCGGGAGCCTCAGTTTCTTATCTGTGAAAGGAAAGAGGCCAATTCAGTTTCATACATGTTCCCCAAACAGCAGTCAGATGTGACAGAGCAAACAGGAGACTTAGCCCCCAGCACTTGATAAGACACTCAGCAATTACACTCCCACGCCCCGAGTGTGTGGGGTGAGCACCCCAAGGGAGCCAGACTGCCATGGGAAGGGCTGTTCCTGTCTGAGTTATTCTTTCAGGGCTTGCCATAGGCCAGATCCTATGTTCGTAACTTTACCAGCATTATCCCACCCATCCTCCCATAATCCAGGTGTGGTAGGAACCAGTTTTATTCCCGTGTTAGAGAAAAGGACATTGATGAGTCTCAGAGAGGCGAAGTTACTTGGCCAAGGTCACACAGCTTGTGAGTGGTGGAATCCAGTGTCTGAGGGCCCCTAAGCTCAGGCTCCTAACTGCTGTCTTTTTTTTTTTTTTTTGGCAGTTTTTGGCCAGGGCTGGGTTTGAACTTGCCACCTTCAGCATATGGGGCCGGCGCCCTACTCACTGAGCCACAGGCGCCACCCCTAACTGCTGTCTTTATGGAAGTGGGGCCAGTAAACCCTGGCATTGAAAAGCCATGTGAGTCCTGATGCTGGCCAGCTCCGTCCCTTCCTACATTAATGATTCCTGGGATAGAATCACGCGTTGTTTCCCATCTGCACAGTCAGCTGGAACACAAATTCCTAGGGCTCAAGTACAATCCGCGGGGATAAGCTCCCAATTCACAGGGGAAAAAATGAAGCAGATGACCAGGGCTGTTTCAATTGAGAGTCTTCCTTCTCGGTAGTTTTCAGAACCTTCGGTGCCCGGTGCCCCTTGCTCCTGTCGGACTTGGTGTTTGATGGTATCTGGCTGCCCAGTAATCATAATAACCAGAACAGCATCCAGCCCTGCTGAGCTGTTACACATATCACTTCCTTTCACGCTCTCAGTGACAACATGGGGCAGACACTTGGTTTCTCTCTTACCAAGAAAAGCACCAACCCTCAAAGAGGAGCAGTGTCCTGCCCGAGGGGACCCAAGGAGTAAGCGGCCCAGCGGGGGCTTGATCCAGATTTGTCTGGCCTCAGAGCCTGTGCTTTTAACCACCACTTTGTACTGAGTTTCTCACTTTCCATTTTCTGGGTAGTTCTCCATCCGGCCTGCACATTTGAAATACCTGGGATGCTCTTTAAAAATACTCTGGCTGGGCAGCGCCTGTGGCTCAAGGAGTAGGGCACCGGCCCCATATGCCGGAGGTGGCAGGTTCAAACCCAGCCCCAGCCAAAAACTGCATAAAAAAAAAATAATAAAATAAAAATATTCTGGCTATATCCATATCAGGCCTATGAGCCCAGCCCCTCTGCGGGGGGCCCGCGTGGAAGCCCTCAGCTTCCCGCTTTCCAGCAAGAGCACCCGACCTGAGCCCCTGGGCTTGGTGGAGTCTGACAAGTCTCAGGACTGGCAGTGGGCCGGGGGAAGAGGTGATGCTTATTTGGTTCTTGTCCCCTGACCTCCTTTCCCATCTCCTCTCCTTTCCCAGCCTCCCTCGTGGTCTGACACCATTGGCATTTGGGATAAAGATTTCTATGTGGTCTCTGTCCCCGATTGTGTCCTGTAAGTGTGGCCCATACTAGGTGCTCAGTAAATAAACATTTGCTGAACCAATTCATGCAGAGAGTCCTCCGGCCATTCCTCTCCAGCAGATGAGATTGCCTGGATCGATTCTGTGGGAGTTCAAAGAACACACACAACGGGCCCCAGAGCCACCCACCCGAGCGGGTCACACGATCCTCCCGACAACAGGACACAGGTGCCCCTGGTACCACACCTTTCCCAGCAAAATGTACTAACTTTAAAAAAGAAATCCTTTCTAACGCAATAGGTTGGAAACAATCTCGGTTTTGGTTTGAATTTACATTTCTTTGAATACTGGTGAGGATGAACTTTTTTTCTTCTTATGCTTATTAGTCATTTGAATTGCTCCTTCTGTGAATTGTCTGTTCCCAATTTACTAATTTACAACGAGAACGTCACTGCCAAAGGGACCGGATGCACGTGTCCTCCAGCCAACACATCAGCTCCCTGCAGGCACACTCCACAGAAAGCCAAGTTCAAATCAGAACTTCGAGGGTGAGCACGCAGGGAGAGAAGGGCGGGTGCGGTTTCGGGATCCCAGTGTTTAACGGGACCAGGACAAGAAGAACCTTCTGCTAGGGTCCTCCTCCTTCCTCTGTCCTTCCTCCCCGATGGCCCAACCTTTCTCCAGAAGGATGTGTTCTTTCTTTAAAAATATCACTACATCCACTTAGGGCCCTCTCTGGCCTGGGGTCCGGTCTTGGTTGGATACTTGAACTCCCAGAGGGTGATCTTCATTCCGAATGCCTCTGCCTCGTTGGACTGCCTACCCATTCCTGGGGGTTTACGAAGCCTAGCTGATGCCTTTTTGGGTGTCTGCTTCCTGGTTGTTGGGAAGCTGTCCCTTTCCTTCTTCCAAAGCAGCTTCAGGGGGGTCTGCACAGCTCCACAATGCAGTCCCTGCTGGGGGCTTTCCTCTATGCGCATTTTTCTTGCATGTGAAGTAAGCTTTTCCATAGAGTCTCAGAGGGGTCTCTGACTTCCCAAAGGTCAAGATCTGTTGCTACAGAGGGATTGAGGATGTGAAAGAAGCTGCTAAATGGTGTAACTCCAAGAAGAGGAGAAACAATGGGGGTCAGAAAGCAGGGATGGTGGCCTAGGAAGGTTCCTGGGGCAGGAGGTGACAGAGTGTGAAGGACAGTGAGATTTCACTCCAGGAACGGGGACAAAGAGGCTGTGGGCGTGCAAGGCCTGGGAATACTCTGTACCCTCTGCCCTGATGGCCCTCAGCCCTGTCTATGCTCTTCCACCCCAGGCCTCCAGAGTCATCTTCCTGCACCAAATTTGACGAGTCACTCCCCTCCTTCCAGCCTTCCAGCTGCATCCCCCACCACCCTTGGGACAAGACCCAAATTCGCAAGGCTAGCGTGCAAGGCGCTTCCACAGCCGGGTCCCCACTCGCCTCTTCTCCCCAGCAGACGGCTCAGAGCTCCCTGGGCCACTACACGGGCCTCTGCTCACACAGATGGCTCTGCCCAGTGCCCCCGACTCGACAATTCCTCCTCATCCTTTAAGACACAGCAAAAGTCCACTCCTCCAGGAAGTCATTTCCTGAGCTTCCTCCCTCCTTGCAGCCCCTCAGTCAGAACGTTTACCACACTGTTGAAGGATTCACTTTCCAGAGCACCCACCACCACTAGACCATAAGAACCTTGACTTGAAGCAGCACGTCTGGTCCACCCAGGGGTCCCAAACCCCCAGCATGGACCGAATGAACTAGACATGCTTGGGGAAGCACCACATGGAGAGAAACTGGAGGCCTGGATTCTCATTCTGGTGCCCAGGGCCTTGGGTAAATCCTGATTCTTTCTAGACTTGCCTGTAAAAAGGAACATTGGGACTTGACTACCTTGAAATGCTGTTTATCAAGACTCGCTCCATGCAAGGCCCAATTCTAGAAATATACATACTTATGTTAATTATAATATAATGTATACCACTATAATAATGTGTATACATAGTAAATATAAGTATTTCCTGTAGAATGAAAATATAAAGACAAATCTTTGAAGTTACCCAGAGTTTGGAACCGAGGAAGGAAGGCAGGACCAAGATCTTTTAGACTTCAGGGGAGGGGTGCTCCATACTGCTGTTGACCCCCAGGAGCCTGTGGGGAGCTAAAATAAGCATGGATGTGACTGTCAAGCAGTGCACAACCCAGATCCCTGCTCTGCACCCTCCAGCTGTGCGACCTTTTAGCAAGCATTTTCCCTCTCTGAGCTAGAGTTTGTCTTGCCATCTCAGAGAGCTGCTGTGAGGACTAAGCGGGTTGTAGGACTCCATGAATACTAGGAATTCTTTCCTTGTGGTCCCAAGGAGTATAAGGTACAAGGAAAGTGAAATTAGACAAGGGAACTTCACCCCGTAAGTCTGCCCTGGAGGGCTGGTTTGAGGCAAACTGAGACTATGTGTACAGCAGCTGCCCCGGGGCGTTCAGTGAATCCGAGCTTCCCTCCCAGCTGGGCAGTGGGGCAGGAACCCCAGCTCCATCTTCTTGGGCACAAAGTTTAGAACAAGGGATTCAGAGACATTCTAGAAACAGTCAAGCAGGAAGCACAATCAAGAAAAAATCAGAGAGGAAGGCTCTGGAACATGTGACAATTTGCCTTCTCCCATCAGAAAATGCTCTTAAACAAACAGTAAGTTTCCTCCATTAATAAGTCCTGTGGAATGCAGATGAGATTTTTTTTTCCTCCTCCTTTTTTGCTGATTAAGTTCCCCCAAAACCCCCTTAAGAATTTTAATAAGAAATGCAAAAATCAACAAAAGTCCAGCAAACCCTTTCCTGTTATTAAATAAAGGGAAAGTAAATATTGCAAATTGGACATATTTCATAAGAGGATGTTTTGTTTGGGCGAAAAAAAATGAGAAAGAAAAGAAAAAGCTATTTGCTTTCTGGAAGCAAATATAAGTCTTTGCTGAGTTTTGGTTTCAAATTTGATGACTGGGACATTATTCCTGGTTTGCCTGGAATTCAGGCCTTTTGACATGTGAGAAAGATGTACCCAAGCAAGCAGGAGAGCCTGAGTTTTGTCTACTTTGGGCCTCTTCTCTCATTCCTGTTTTTCAGCCCCCCCAGGGAAATTGCAATCCTGAGTTTACAAGTAGTGACCTGTGGTGGGTCACACATAAGACAAAAGCAACTTGGAACAAAGAAGATTTTCATGTTACACTGCAAGAGGGAGAGGGGCAAAACAAAACACAAAAGGTTCTCTCTACCTCCTTATATACAATATGAGATCATAAAATATATTGCATTGGTTCAGCATCAACACAGGCAAAAGGGCCAAATGAGCCAAGAAAGTTACCTGCTGGGCTCACTATGTAGCCCAGAGTATTCTGTGTAATCTGACAGAGGTAAAGGAAGAGGGAAAAGACCTGGTGCTTTATTTCGTCGTGGTGATGACAAGTTTACAAAGAATGTTAGCACTTGTGACTTGTCATGCTTGTCACCTGAGCAGCCCTGGGAGATGGACAAACGGGGAATTGCCCTTATTTCCAGTTGGAGCACCTGGTGCTCAAAAGTGAGCATGGTACATCAAGGGCACATCTATGGGACCATGAAATATGTGACCAGGAGTTCAAAGAAAATGAGCAAAAAGGTGGGGCGGGGAGAAGCCCAGCGTGTGGTCACTACTGGCCCCCTGCCTGCCACAGCAAAGCCACATTTCCCCAGGGCCCCTACACCCCCTTCTTGGTTCTCTATTTCCTCCTTGGAGGGGTCTCATGGCCTCCCCTGATGATTGCTTCTCCCCAGCAGTGACAGCAGTCACAGCATGGTGGCACCATCTGTGGGATGCCAGGACTGTGTTCTCACCCTGGAAATGCTCATAGGTAGGACCTTACCACCCCGCGTTGCCATAACAACAAATCCCAAGCCTGTGCTTGGCAGGACTGAGCCTGTGGACCACCTCCTGTTACCACCTTCTCCAGGTCTCTTTCGCCTTCCCAGAGCAGCAGCAACCACCATCCTCAAAGAATAAATCTTATATAGGGAAGTTACTTTGGTTTTGCTGCTTCCTAGCTTTGTGTTTATTTATTCACCTGAAGCATCTTTTTGTGCAAATATTAAAGTATACACATAAATACAACAGATAATTAACAGTCACCCATATTCCTACCACCTATATTTGCTTCTAGTTTTGTGGGATTAATTTTTTTCCTTTTCGGAAATAAAACATTAGAGATAAAGCTAAAGTCCCTTATCTACTACCAAGTCCCACAGATAACCAATGAACTTGGTGTATGTCCTTCCTCATACTTTGAAATAATTCAACATACCTAACATGTATTCCGTATTTGATATCATTTTCTATTTTAACTTCTGTAAAAGATATCATACAATTCGTATTGTTCTGCATCTTGCCTTTTTCACCAAATGTTATGTTTTTGAACTTTCTCCACGTTTACATCTGCTCTCCGTGAAGGAGCTCGTTCTTTCCTTTTAGAGGCCTGGTATTCCACTGTCTGGATGTTTCATGCCACGTTGTATGTATCCAGTCCTCTAGGGATGGACGTTTAGGTTGTCTCCTTTAAATAATTACAAACCATGATGCTTCGATAAAAATCTTTGTATGTGTCTCATTAGGCACAGATGCCCAAGAAACCTAGAGAAGTAGAATATGTTTGACTGTTGAAGGTACAGGGCGGGAGTAGGCAAACTGGAATCCAAGCCCCTTCTGGGGCTTACTCCCCGTGTGAGCCCTTTCTTCTCTCTGGATTTGTTTTTTTACCTACTCACCGGGTTGATGGAGAGCAGTAAGGGAGTCTATCTCTAAAAAGTACCTAGGGCTCGGCGCCTGTGGCTCAACAGGCTAAGGGGCCAGCCACGTACACCTGAGCTGGTGGGTTCGAATCCAGCCCCGGCCTGCCAAACAACAATGACGGCTGCAACCAAAAGATGGCCGGGCGTTGTGGCGGGCGCCTATAGTCCCAGCTACTTGGGAGGCGGAGGCAGGAGACTTGCTTGAGCCCAGGAATTGGGGATTGCTGTGAGCTGTGATGCCACGGCACTCTATCCAGGGTGACAGCTTGAGGCTCTGTCTCAAAAAAAAAGTACCTAGATTAGTGCAAATGGTAGGAGGCTGCAGAGTCCTCATTATCAGTACCACAGGTTTTTCTGCCAACCAAAGCAGCATCTAAGGTAACATGTAGCCTTTTGCACAGGGGGTTTCTGGCCCTTAGGTACCCGGCAAAGCAATGCCTTGGGTACTCACCATGTCCTTCTGGCACCCAGGCGTCAGCTCAGTAAATAACAGAGCAGATGTACCCTTTAGAGCAGTGGTTCTCAACCTTTCTAATGCCATGACCCTTTAATACAGTTCCTCATGTTGTGGTGACCCCCAACCATAAAATTATTTTCATTGCTACTTCATCACTGTAATTTTGTTACTGTTGTGAATCGTAGTGTAAATATCTGATATGCAGGATGCATTTTCATTGCTACAAAGGGTCACGACCCACTGGAGGAGAACCGCTGCTTTAGAATCTCAGTTTCCTCACCTGGAAAAAGGGAATAATAACAACCTCAAAAAGCTGTTGTGGGGCTCCAGCGCTACCTCATGAATGCAGGGAACTAGGTAAAAACTCTCTGACCTCCCGTTCTGCTCACCCAATTTCTCCTCCAAAGCTGTGACATTATCTGAGGTTTCATCTCACCAGCAGAGTGAGGCTAAACTAAGTCCCGGATTTGATTTTTGTTTCACAGCCTTTGCTTTCTCGGTTAAAGATGCTAGGAGTGAACCCTTGGCAGCCTAGTGGGGTCCGAGTATGTTTGCAGCCCCCAGAGGCGTCCACGAGACACCAGATAGTTTAAATTTGCTGAAATGTCTCCATCTGGTGGACTCCATGAACTACTACAGGCTTCACCCCTGTCTTGGAAAAACAATGGCGCGACAGCTGGGGCTGCCCTGCCCTGCTCAGAAACGCTGGTGGCTCCCCATTGTCTACAGGGTAAAGTCCAAAAGCCAAGCCTGGAATTCAAGTGCCTCCACAATCCGTCCCCGCCCTACCTATCGGAACTTATCATAGCTCCGACCTCCTGCCCCGGCCAGGCCCGGCTCCTCCCTGGCTCCAGAACCTCGGGGCCCAGTCCAACTTTGCACGTGGGCCAGCCTCGTGCCCCCGACCACCGTCTGCCTCCCTCCTCTGCACCTTCTGATGCTAACCCTCCTTCCTGGCTCAGCTGATAGGCCACCTCTTCCCAGAAGCCTCTTGGACCCTTCAACCCATGCTGGTTTTCCCTGACCTCCCACCAACACTTACTGTTGGTCGTTTTTTGTACTTCAGTATTGAATGTTATGTTAATGAACAGCTCTCCCCTATCCAGCGGGACGGATGGAAATGAACATAAAGCCCACGGATCTGGACCCTCAGCTGACCTCCACTGCTTCCTAGCTATGATACTATGGCCTCAGCTGTGGGATGGAGGTAATAACACCCATCTCACAGGCCTGTTAGGAGAATTAAATTACATCATAGATGCCAAGTGGCTGGCACATAGTAAATGCCCAATCAATTGTCACTAGGATGGCCAGATAAAATACAGGAAACTCAGGTGAACTTGAATTTCAAATCACCTGGGGTTCTGGTTTTTTTTTTTTAAGTGTATCTCTCTATCCCAATATTAAATGGGTTTCTGTGCAACATTTCACAGATAAATAATATTAAGGATTATTGTTCATTTTGTTAGATGTACTAATGAAATTGGAGATATACTGATATAGTCAATCCTTCTTATTCCTGAATTGTTATCTGCAAACTCATCTACTTGCTAAAATTTATTTGCAACATCAAAATCACTATCTTTGCTTTCACAGTCACCCACAGCTGTGTGTATGCACAGAGCTGCAAAAAATTTAACCAATATGCAGATTCCCAGCTGAGGCTGAACAAGGAAACTCTCTGCTTTCCAGTTTCAGCTCTCATGTCACAAATAAGAGTGCTCTTGAGCTCCAGTTTAGTGCCATGCTTTTTGCATTTTTGTGCTTTTTCTTGGTGATTTAGCTGTTTAAAATGGCTCTTAAGTGCTTTTTTTTTTTACAGTTGTAATTTTTCTTATTTCAGATTAATATGAGAGTACAAACGATTAGGTTGCATTTTTTGCATTAGTTAGGTAAAGTCCAATTTGTAGTTGAGCCCTTCACCCAGGGGCTATATACCCTTACATTGTGCCCATTAGTTGAGAGCTTACCAATCCTCCTACCTCCTCCCCTCCCCCCACTTGAATTTAATTATGTTTTTCTCTCATGTGGGCATGTAGTTGTTTATCTATTGGTTTCATATTAGTATTGAGTACATTGAACACTCACATTTCCATTTTTATCATACTTTACCAAGAAGAATATTCTTTAATTCCATCCAGGTTAATACAAAAGATGTACAATTTCCATCTTTTTATGGCTGGATAGTATTCCATGATATACATATGCCACAGTTTACTAGTCCAGTCATGGGGTGATGGGCACTTGGGTTGTTTCCACATCTTAGTAATTGTGAATTGAGCTGCTATAAACATTCAAGCACAAATGATAAAATGAATTTTTTTCTTCTGAGTAGATACCTAGCAATGGGATTGCAGGTTAAAATGGAAGGTCTCCTTTTAGCTCTTTGAGGATTCTCCATACTTCCTTCCAAAGAGGCTGTATTAATTTGCAATCCCACCAGCAGTGTAAAAGTGTTCCCTTCTCTCCACATCCATGACAGTATTTGCTGCTTTAGGACTTTGTGATGTGGGCTATTCTCATTGGGTTAGGTTATATCTCAGGATGGTTTTCATTTGCATGTCTCAGATAATTCGGGAAGATCAGCATTTTTTCATATGTTTATTGGCCATGTGTCTGTTTTCTTGGGAGAAGGTTCTGTTTATGTCTCTTGCCTACTTGTAAATGAGATTGTTTACTCTTTTTTTGTTGAGTAGTTTGAGTTCTCTGTAGATTCTAGTTATCGGCCCTTTGTCAGATTCATAGCATGCAGCTATATTTTCCCATTCTGAAGGTTGTCTGTTTGCTTTAATTGTCATGCCCTTGGGTGTGCAGAAGCCTTTTAGCTTGTTCATGACCCATTTATTTATTTTTTGGTGTTGCTGCAATTGCCAAAGGGGTCTTCTTCATAAAATGTTTTCCCAGGCCAATATCATCTAGAGTTTTTCCCACAGTGTCACTACTTATAAAAATTGACTCTCACTGGATGAAAGATTTAAATTTAAGATAAGAAACATTCCATTTAAAAATTCTGTACTTCTGCTCAGAAGCAGGATGCTGATACTTTTAGATATGAGTCGGACTGCCTCTTCATTTGGTAACAAATTAATAAACTTCTCTTTCCTTTTCCTGGTGGTTCAGAGGTCACCTTGGAACCAGAGTCTTACTGCACATGCAGACCTCCCATGAGCCTCTCTGGCTCCCAAGTACTGAAGTGCTGTCTAGTGTTCTCCAGCCACGAATGGGCCTTACTGGAGAAATGTGTGTGTTAGATAACCTTTGTTTAGGCACAAGTGTTGCTGGTTATGAGTTCAGTGTTCAATTCTGTAAGATGTCTTCAAACAGAAACACACATTAAATGAGGTTAGATACTGATCAGTTGATGAAATTGTCATGACCAGAAGGTCACAGGAACCTAACTCTGTATTTTCCCTGAGAACAATGGTTCCGTGTTCACTAAGTCAGTGTTTGCAGTAGCTTCATAGAACAGACCTTTCTCAAATAACGAGAATCTACTACACAGTTGATACACATATATGTATTAAAAGGGGAATAAAAGTGTGTTCATGGAGAATTCAAAGGAAACAAGATACCAAAGGTTGAAATTTGTGGAAGCAATGATTTATTAGACTATTCTATGTATGTTTGAAAATGACCATAACAAATGGTTTAAATGCACACTGAGGATAACATCTTGAGGAAGAATCTCTTATTTAGTAGCTTTTGCTTCAGACCCACTGTGAGGGCTCCAGATGATGTCACCTAACATCCCAAATCTTTCAGTGTTGTGAGCTGGGATGTAAGAGACCTGGGTTCTAGTCTCATCCCCATTTCAGACTTGGTTGGTTACCTCCAGCAACTCCCAGCACCTTTGGACCTATTTTCTTCTATAGGGACTGGGTCTCACTCTGTCACCCAGGCTGGAATATAAAGGCACAGTCAAAGATCACTGCAGCCTTGAACTTTTTTTTTTTTTTGAGACAGAGCCTCAAGCTGTCACCCTGTCACCTGTCATCACAGCTCACAGCAACCTCCAATTCCTGGGCTCAAGCAAGTCTCCTGCCTCTGCCTCCCAAGTAGCTGGGACTACAGGCACCCGCCACAACGCCCGGCCATTTTTTGGTTGCAGCTGTCGTTGTTTGGCGGGCCCAGGCTGGATTTGAACCCGCCAGCTCAGGTGTATGTGGCTGGTGCCTTACCCCGTTGAGCCACAGGCACAGAGCTATGCCTTGAACTTCTTAAGTTCAAGCAGTTCTCCTGTCTCAGCTTCCCAAAGTGCTGGGAGTTATAGGTGAGCTTCTATACCTGTTCCTGGACCTATTTCCTTATTAGTGAAATAAAGAAGTTGAAATGGTGGCCGGATGTAGTGGCTCATGCCTGTAATCCTAGCACTCTGGGAGGCAGGGGGTGGAGGGGTGGGGGGGATTGCCTGAGCTCACAGGTTTGATACCAGCCTGAGCCAGAGCAAGACCTCATCTCTAAGAATAGCCAAGCATTGTGGTGAGTGCCTGTAGTCCCAGTTACTTGGGAGGCTGCAACAAAAGAATCACTTAAGCCCAAGAGTTTGAGGTTGTTGTGAGCCATGAGGCCATGGCACTCTACTGATGCTGGAATTTCAGGTTCTTGGTCTCCGCAATTCGAAGAAGGAATCGACCGACCACAGAGTAGTGGTAAGTCAGGATTTATTTACAGGAAAGAAGAATTACAAGTAGAGGAAAAACCAAACCTCCAGGCAAAGAGGACCCAGGAGGGGAACAAACTCTCCTGCTCCCTCTCCAAGGTCCAGCTGAGGTCTGCGTTGG
>CAUYRH010058110.1:0-12580 GCA_963574655.1 Perodicticus potto
TCCAATTCCTGGGCCCAAGCGAGTCTCTTGCCTCTGCCTCCCAAGTAGCTGGGACTACAGGCGCCCGCCGCAACGCCCGGCCATTTTTTGGTTGCAGCCGTCATTGCTGTTTGGCAGGTCTGGGCTGGATTCGAACCTGCCAGCTCAGGTGTACGTGGCTGACGCCTTAGCCCGTTGAGCCACAGGCACCGAGCCAGTGAGGACTCTTCAAATGGAGAAAGATTTGACTTAAACCAAGGAGGCCTGAGGACAAGGAGGTGAGCAGAACAGAAATGGATTATCATATCAGGCAGCAAAATGCCCTGAAAAGTTGCCAGCAAGAAGGTCAAGAAGTTAAGACTGAGACTGGGTAGGGGGAGGAGGCTGACGTGATTTAGGATTTAAAAATGGAAAGGATTTGATGGTAGGGAGGGGGAGAGATCAGGGAAAGGCAGAACCCAAGAGAATCTGCTAGCTAGCTATTCTTCACACCCAAGTCAAATCCAAGAACAAATAAATATTCAAGGCTCGGTGCCTGTAGCACAGTGGTTATGGCACCGGCCACATCCACCGGGGCTGGTGGGTTCTAACCCAGCCCAGATCAGCTAAGCAACAATGACAACTGCAACTACAAAATAGCCGGGCGTTGTGGCAGGTGCCTGTAGTCCCAGCTACTTGGGACAAGAGAATTGCAAGAATTGCTTAAGCAAGAGAATTGCTTAAGCCCTTAGAGTTTAGGTTGCTGAGAGCTGTGATGCGCCACAGCACTATACTGAGGGTGACATAGTGAGACTCTGTCTCAAAAAAAAAAAAAAAATGCCCCCCAAACAAATAGTTATTCAAGGGTTAGCTCCCCAGGATGGGAATTTGTCTTATTCTCTCCTGTGTCCCCTACACCTATGCTGGTGCCTGGCATGTAGCAGGTGCTCAGTAAACACTGCTGAGTGAATAAATGTTAGAACTGGCGTCAGGTGCGGACGCCACAGAAGTGACAGTACAAATAAGAGCTTGTTCTCCAGGGCTGACATTCCAATGAGAGAGAAAAATGTTTCACAGATAATTATCACCAGGAACTCTATGGAGGCTGGGTTTGGTGGCTCACACCTGTAATCCTAGCATTCTGGGAGGCCAAGATAGGATTACTTGAGCTCAGGAGTTGGCAGATCTGCCTGAGCAAGAGTGAAACCCCATTTCTTCTAAAAAAGAAAAAAAAAAAAACAACCAGAAAAACTAGTTGGGTCTTGTGGTGGGTGCTTGTAGTCCCAGGTACTTGGAAGGCTGAGACAGGAGGATCACTCCAGCCCAAGAGTTTGAGGTAGCTGTGAGGTAGGCTGACACCACGGAACTCTAGCCTGGGGCAACAGAGTGAGACTATCTCAAAAAAAAAAAAAAAAAAAGAAAAGAAAAGAAAAAGAATTCAATGAAGACTGAGGGTGGGAGAGGAATCTGGAGCAGGGCCTGACTCATCTAAAGGAGGGAGGGATAGACACAGGGCTTCCTAGAGAAGACCTAGGAAGCTGAGCTGCAGGCACAGGGAACCCCATACTTGCCTCTGGGTCCATACTAGGACTCAGAGTTCCTGTCCTAAGGAGAAGTCTTATGACTTCAAAGGGCCCAAAACTCTTTTCTCAGAGAGGCTGCTTCTCTTCCACCCCACACTCCATGTCCAGCAAGGCTATCTGATCATTGCCAGCTTCGGAGCATTAAAAAAGTCCACTTCTGGTGGCACCTGTAGCTCAGTGGGTAGGGCGCTGGCCACATACACCGAGGTTGGCTGGTTAGAACCCGACCTGGACCAGTTAAAACAGCAATGACAACTACAACAAATTAAAAAAAAAAAGAAAAAGCTGGGCATTGTGGTGGGTGCCTGTAGTCACAGCTACTTGGGAGGCTGAGGCAAGGAAATCACTTGAGCCCAAGATTATGAGGTTGCTGTGAACTGTGATGCCACAGCACTCTACCCAGGGCAACAGCTTGAGACTCTGTCTCAAAAAAAAAAGGTCCACTTTAGTTTCTTGTGGGGAGAAATCTTCTGGTAGCTCTTTTACCCCCAAGTACTCTGCCCTAGATGCCACCTCCCTTCTCCTCCCTGGCTAGTCATTGTGTGCCTGCTTTGTCATTGTGTCCTGCGTAGCGCTTCCCACTGTCCTACGCTAGCCATTTCACATCCTCCTCCTGGGCAAATCAAGGCAGGAACAGGGATCAGATGTCTTGTTTACTCACACCTGTGGCCCCAGCATCTTCCATAGACACTGGCACCAGACAGACTCAGTAGTGCTAGGTGAACGAATGAGGTTCTAACATCCCATTGCTGGTTCGGTGCCTGTAGCGCAAGCGGCTACGGTGCCAGCCCACGAACACCAGAGCTGGTGGGTTCAAATCCAGCCTGGCCCTGCCAAACAACAATGACAACTACAACCAAAAAATAGCCAGGTGTTGATGGTTGTGGTGGGTAGTCCCAGCTACTTGGGAGGCTGAATCAAGAGAATCGCTTAAGCCCAGGAGTTGGAGGTTGCTGTGAACTGTGAGGCCACAGTACTCTACCTAGGCTCTGTCTCAAAAAAAAGAAAAGAAAAAAGAAAATCCCATTGCTGTAAAATCCCCTCTGTATGACTAATTCTGAGTGAATGAACAGGATGGCTCGGGCCCTGTGGAGTTAACTGTCCATTTTTTTTTTTTCCCGAGTCAGAGTTTCACTTAGTCGTCCAGGAATGATTGAGTACCACGGTGTCATAGTTCACAGCAACCTCAAACTCTTGGGCTCAAGTCATCCCCTTGCCTCAGCCTCTGGAGTAGCTGGGACTTTAGCTGCCTGCCACAGTGCCTGCCTATTTTTTTAGAGATGGGGTCTCGCTCTTGCTCAGGCTGGTCTTAAACTCCTGAGCTCAAGCAACCCACCCACCTCGGCCTCCCAGAGTGCTGGGATTACAGGCGTGAGTCACTGCACATTAACTGTCCTTTCTTTTTTTTTTTTTTTGCAGTTTTTGGCCAGGGCCAAGTTTGAACTCACCACCTCCAGTATATGGGGCCAGCACCCTACTCCTTGAGCCACAGGTGCAGCCCTTTTTTTTACTTTTTTCGAGATAGAGTCTCAAGCTGTCTCCTTGGGTAGAGTGCTGTGGCATCATAGCTCGGGTTCAAGTGATCCTCTTGCCTCAGTTTTTCTTTTTCTTTCTTTTTTTGTTTTTGTTTTTTTTTTTTTTCTTTTTTTGTAGAGACAGAGTCTTACTTTATCACCCTCGGTAGAGTGCTGTGGAGTCACACTGCTCACAGCAACCTGCAACTCCTGGGTTTAGGCGATTCTCTTGCCTCAGCCTCCAGAGTAGCTGGGACTATAAGTGCCTGCCACAACACCTGGCTATTTTTTTGTTGTTGCAGTTTGGCTGGGGCTGGGTTCGAACCCGCCACCCTCAGTATATGGGGCTGGCACCTTACTCACTGAGCCACAGGTGCTGCCCCGGCTTTTTTTTGGGGGGGGGGACAGAGTCTTACTATGTTACCCTCATGTGAGGTAGCTCACAGCAACCTCAAACTCTTGGACTTAAGGGATTCTCTTGCCTCAGTCTCCCAAGTAGCTGGGGCTACAGGCCCCTGCCACAGCGCCCAGCTATTTTTGTTGTTGTTGCAGTTGTCATGGTTGTTTAGCTGGCCCAGGCCTGGTTCAAACCCACCAGCCCCGGTGTATGTGACCAGTGCCCCACCCACTGAGCTATGGGTGCTGCCCTCAGTTTTTCCATTTTTAGTAACTGAGACGGGATCTTTCTTTTGCTCCGGCTGATCAACTCCTGAGCTCAAGCAATCCACCCACCTGGGCTCCCAGAGTGCTAGGATTACAGGCATGAACCACTGTGCCCTAGCCCTAACTATCCATTTTTAAGGCATCCTGCCTCACTAAGAGGCTCAAGATCGAGTCTAGGAGTCATCCTGACTGCTTTTTGTCATCCAACAGACAACCTATCCCGAAACCCCATCAGCTCCATCTTCTAAATTTATCTACAATTAGACCACCTACCAGGGACCACCTCTGACCCCTCCACATCCCTGCCTGGGTCTAATCCACTATCACCTGGAGAAGCCCCACAGATCACCCATCCTCTCTGCGCAGAGCCATCCAGGGCGCTATCCTCACTCAGAAAAAAACTTCAAGTTTTGGCTCGGCGCCTGTGGCTCAAGCGGCTAAAGTGCCAGCCACACACACCTGAGCTGGTGGGTTCGAATCCAGCCCGGGCCGCCAAACAACAATGACGGCTGCAACCAAAAAATGGCCAGGCGTTGTGGCGGGGGGCCTGTAGTCCCAGCTACTTGGGAGGCAGAGGCAGGAGAATCCCTTGAGCCCAAGAGTTGGAGGTTGCTGTGAGCTGTGATGCCACGGCACTCTACCCAGGGCAACAGCTTGAGGCGCTGTCTCAAAAAAAAACAACTTCAAGTCTTTACGGTGGCCCACAAATCCCTAAATGTTCTGCATCCATCCCTCTCTGACCTCGTCTCCTAACCTCTCCCTCTGCTCACCCTGCTCCAGCCATATTGGCCTGCTGTCCCCCTCTTCCTCCAAGTGGGGGGAGGGAGCAAGGCCCACCACCGCAGGCCCTTTGCACTTGATTTCTTCCATCCCAGACTGCTCTTACCCCCATGTCCCCAGAGTATCTCCCTCACTTCCTAAGTGAGACAGTCTCTGACCGCCTTCTTCTTGATAATAACAAAGACTCCCAGGCCAGGCCTATAATCCTAGCACTCTGGGAGACCAAGGTGGCTGGATTACCTGAGCTCAGGAGTTCGAGAAGTCTGAGCAAGAACAAGACCCCATTTCTAAAAATAGCTGGGTGTTGTGGCGGGCTCTAAGGAGGAGGCTTAGGAGGCTAAGGCAAGAGAATCACTTGAGCCCAAGAATTTGAGGTTGCTATGAGCTATGACACCAGAGCACTCTATTGAGGGGAACAAAGTGAGATTATCTCAAAACAAACAAACAAAAAAAACGACTCCCTTGAACTTGCTCTATTTCTCCTCATAGCCCTGAACACCGCCTGTCCTAAGTAACCCCTATTTACCCTCTAGAAAATCAGCACCCAAGGGCAGAGATCTTGGTCTTTTTCAGTGCTGTATTCTCAGAGCCTAGCACGGTGCCCAGGCACTGTAGGAGCGCTATAAATGTGTTGAATGTGTGACTGATGAAGATGGGGGTGCCAGCAGTGCCCTAGATCACATAGGCTGAGGCTGTGTTTGGGCTTTTCCCTGAGGGCACTCAGGCACCATGGAGAGTTATAAAGTTGGGCTGATAGGCTGTAGTGGTGATGGGGACAGGAGTCTGGGCTAGTGCCCAGATGGTCTGTGTTTCCACTGACAGCAAAGGAAATGAAGCCAGGAAGATGGCTGGTCTGGAGTTAGGATCCCATGGCCCAGAACACTGCTGGGCTGGTGTCTGTGCCCTGACCTTCGGGGACGGCGGCCACGAGAATACTGGTCTCCCTCAGCATCCCTGGGCAAGCTAGACTGGTGACAGCTTCATGAGATGTCAGTGGGGTCCCCAGACACACTTCCTTTCCCTGGGGACTGGGTCTGCAGGCTTCCTATGGTAGCAGAGTGAGGGCTTCCCAGGTTATTGCTTGAGCCCAGGAGAGAAATGTGGGGGACAGGGACACAAAGTCTGAGACTCTGACTTTGGAAGGGTAGATCAAGCCAAAAGGAGGCTACACAGTGATTTATGGAGCCCTAGAGGAGGAGGGGCTGGAGGCCTGGACCTCCAGGTCTGAATGAGGAGTTGGGGGCCCAGACTTCTGGGTCTGAGTGAGGAGAGGCTGGAGGCCAGGACCCCTGGGACTGAGGAAGGCAGGGTTCAAGGCTGGTCTTCTAGACTCCTGCCTGGCTGGCTCCTCAGGGTTTGGCTTGCCCCCTCCAGAACTATAAAACATTGTGACCCACCCTCCTGTGGCAGGGTGCGGCGGGACTCCGAGTCGGCCCTTGAAGGCTGCTGCCTCAGCCACCTCGTTAATGCATTAATTGCATTAATCACAGTGCCCACTTCCACAGCGGAAATCCGGGAGCCGGTTTGGGGAGGGAGCAGCAGCAGCAGCAGCAGCAGCAGCCAGGACTCTGTGTTGTTTGTCTGTGCCTGGGTTTGTTTCTGCACCTGCCTCCCAGCCTCCCCCACCCCTCCATCATGTCTTTGCTGGTGGTCATACTCAGCTCTGGGAGATGCAGAGCAAGATCCCTCCCCTCCAAGGGCGACATTTCGTTCCTTGTCTTCCTATCTATAGGTGCCGGACCCCCGGACCCCCACCGCTGCAGAAGGCCTCCCAAGCGGGGTCTGGTACTTCTAGGGAGGAATCGCCAGGACTTGGTCCTCCAGGCTGAGCCAAGGAGACAGCCCTGCTCACCTGCCTCTGCTCAGTCTGAGTTTACATCTCAATGTCTCTGTCTCTCAGAGACTCTGGCCTTCCCTTCTCGCAGGGTCTGTCGGTTAAAAGTCTTTCAGGGCAGCACCTGTGGCTCAAGGAGTAGGGCGCCGGCCCCATATACTGGAGGTGGCTGGGTAAAACCCGGCCCCAGCCAAAAACTGCAAAAAATAAAATAAAATAAAATAAAAAATAAAATCTACCCTTAAAAAAAAAAAAAAAGTCTTTCAATCCTCTCCCTGGTGTCTCTTAGTCTAAGTCTTTTGCCTCTGTCTCCCAGGATCTCTCTCTGTGTCTGGTTCTTAGGGTCCCTGCCCCTCCATGTCCTCCAGTTCCCAGGGTCTCTGGCCTCTGCCTGTCTCTCTCAGGATCTCTCTCATTCTCTCCTTTCTTTTTTTCTTTTTTTTGAGATGAACCTCAAGCTGTCCCCCTGGGTAGAGTGCCATGGCATCACAGCTCACAGCAACCTCCAACTCATGGGCTTAAGTGATTCTCCTGCCTCCGCCTCCTAAGTAGCTGGGACTAGAGGGGCCCGCCACAATGCCCAGCTATTTTTTGGTTGTAGCTGTCATTGTTGTTTGACGGGCCCAGGCTGGATTCGAACCCGCCAGCTCAGGTGTATGTGGCTGGTGCCTTGGCTGCTTGAGCCACAGGCGCTGAGCCTCATTCTCTCCTTTCAAGAGTTTTATTGAAAGATAATTCATACGCTAGAATCCACCCACTTAGAGTGCATGCACGGTTCAATGGCTTTTAGTATATTCACTGAGTTGAGCATACATCAGCACAGTCAATTTTAGAACATTTTCTTTCTTTCTTTCTTTTTTTTTTTTGCAGTTTTTGGCTGGGGCTGGATTTGAACCCGCCACCTCTGGCATATGGGGCCAGCACCCTACTCCTTTGCGCCACAGGTGCCACCTTTAGAACATTTTTATTACCCCAAATGATATCCTGTACCCCTTAGTCATTCTCGTATTGTCTTTCCTCTGTATCTCCAGCATCTGAGATCTCTTTCAGGGTCTGGGTCTCCCAGTGTCTGGAATCTGACTCTGCATCAAATTCCTGGGGGCTCTCGTCTCTCAAGTTCCCTGGTCTACATTTCTGAGGGTCTCTGTTTCTGACGGCTGGTCTCCAATTCCCACTCTCTCATATATTCTCCACTGCCTGTGCCATCTTGCTGGGTCCCCTTTTCTCCTCCCCCTCCTGCTCCATTTCCCAGCATCACTGGGACATTAAAAATGTAACAGCGTCCCAGGCAGTGGTGGGGGAGCCGGCTCTCATGCCCAACTCCCTGTCCCTCTTATGTTCACACCCCTCTGTGGCCCCCACAGGCTGTTGGCCCTGAGGTTGCCATGCCCTGACTTCCTCAGGTCCTGGCCATCTCCACTCTCCCATGCTTGGGGATCTTTTGGGCTCTCTGCCAGTTGCCAAACCTCTCTCCTTGACTGTTCCTGCCTTCATCTGGTTCTATGTCTAGCTCCCTTCCCCCACCTTTCTCTGTCCCATTCCAGTGTCCTCTGCCCTGTGACTGTATTCCATTCCCCCTCCATGTTTCTGTTCCATTCCTAGGTATGTCTCTGACCCCTTTCCTAAATCTGTTTCTGATCACCTCCCTCAGTTGGCTTTTGTCCCCATCTCTACCCTCTGTGTATCTCCCCACTTCCCCTTTGCCCAGTCCCCTTTCTCTAATGAGAGGAGACAGCAGGCTATAGTCCCCTCTTCTCCCATCCCCCTCCACTACTGTGGGGCTGCCTGGCTGACAGGGACAACAGTGAAATGTGGGGAGGAATGGGGAGGGGAGCTGGCCCAGCTGGGGGCCCAGGCGGTGCACCCACATTCCCTGAGGAGCCAAGGAGGGGTTGGCAGAGGGTCTAAGACAGGTAAACAGAAAAGGATGGAAAGGGGGAGAGAGATGGAGGGAAGGGAAGAGCGAAAGAGCTTGGAGAGAGAGAGAGACAGAAAAATGAGGGAATGTAGAGAAAGAGAGAGAGAAATGAAGAGAAAGTAAGAGGAGGAGAGGAGAGGATCAGGGACAGGGAGGGCGGACGGGGGAGAGAGAGAGCCTGCCCACAGCAGAGGCAAAAGGATGGAGGCTCAAGAAAGGAAGGTCCCTTCCTAGGTGCTAAGAGTTCACAAGGATTCAGTGGGGCCTTTTGAAGCTTCCCAATGGTCCAGCAGGGAAGGGATTGTTATCTCAGTTTCACAAGGAGGAAGTGAAAGCTCAGAGGGAGGCACTGTCTACAGCCCACCCTGTGACAGTTCTGAAGAGATGGAGTCAGGCTTAGTAAGGACTGGCGGTCAAATCCTGACAGATTGCTGTCAGATCCTTCTAAACCTGTTTCCTCATCTGCAAAATGGGAACAGTAACAGGATCTCTTTCCCAGGTGGTCTAGAACCTTCTGTGAAATCAAGCACCAAGTCAATGCTAGCCTCAAAGTCTGGTGGATTCTGAGAATTCACCCAGAGGTGGTGGTTCTGATCTCATTCCTCTCTGACACAAAAGGGACAAACGGGGGATGAAAGAAGCGTTTCCCAGCTCTGGGTCAAGGCTGGGAGACAACTCAGAGACATTCTGGGAAAATACGGCCAGAGGAGTAACCAGGGTTGCCCCAAGATCCCCCTTGAACCCTCTTCTGGGCAAATCCTTCCAAACCTCAGCGTCCCAGAGTTTGTAGCAGGGAATAAATAGCCGGGTCACCTGCAAGGGGCGGGGCCGCGCCTCTTTCACCTGTTTTCTCTCAGCCCCGCCCTCCTCAGGGGGCCGCGCCTCTCCCCGAGTTGTGGAGGGGCACGTCCGGGGTTGGAGAGCAGAGCAGAGGGAGGGGCGGGGGATTTGGGCGGCGGCTCCGCCAGTCCACCTCCAGCGGCGGCTCTGAAGACAAAGGAGCTACAAGAAGAAAGATAAAGTCCCGAAACTCGGGAGTCCGGAACCGAGAGCCAGGAGAGCGCTCGTTCCGCCCCGCCCCGCCCCGCCCCGCCCGGGCTGGGCGAAAAGTGAAACCGGGAAAACTTCCCCAGGGACACCCCCACCGACCGTTCACTCTAAGAGAAGGAGGTGGCTCCCCTGCCTCCAGGACTCAGCCTCTTATTCTACCTGGGACTTAGCACACGGGAGCTTCCAGCTTCCTCTGGCCCTTGATCATATCTGGCGCCCAAGAGACAGGGTCCCTTGCCCACATTTCTATCTGGATCTCAGAAGACATTCCTCTCCCCACAATTAAATCTGAAGCCCACGAGACCTGAGCCTCCTGCCCCCAGTTCTACCTGGAATCCAGGAGACAGAACCCTGCACACACACACACACACACTTTAATCTCCAAGTACAAGTTTGAGCCCTTCTTGCCCCCAATTTTACCTACACCCCAGTTAGACTATAGCCCCTAGCCTCCATTCGACCGGGGACTTAGGAGAATGAGCCCTCAGCTCCTAATTTTTCTGGAGCCCTGGAGTCAGAGCCTTCAACTCCTGAGGTACCGGATTGGAGACCTCAGCTCGGGGCCTTCCCCCACCCCCAACCTCCGGGGCCGTCCAAACTCTTATCCTCGCCTTCCAAAGGACCAGAAGTCCGAGTTCCTCGCCCCTGATCTCGTCTCCTTCCCTCAATTCTCTCCTGGCTTCAGACGCCCAACACGGCAAGAAGGAAAAATGGGGAGGGTGGTCTCGCCTCATCATCACGACCTTCCTGCAAGGGGTTTATGTGTGTGGGGGAACATTCCCCACATTTCTGAGGAGGGTAGTGGAGACGGAGACCCGGATTCCGGCTATCAGCTCTGCTGCGGGTGGGGAGGGGGCACCGGGCCTCCAGCGGACCTCAGATTTAACCCTTTCGGCGCAAGGATATGAGGAAGGGGGAGGGGAGAACAGAGAAGTCCAGCGTAGAATGAGCACTTGGGCTTAAGAAGGGCGTGGGGGTGAGAGGGATGCAGAGAGGAGGAGGTCTGAGTCTCAGAGGGAGAGTGGGGTGTGTAGGGGTATGAGTCGGTGAGGCCAGCCAGAAAGGGGGCATTAAGGAGCACGAGAAAGAGGGTGAACTAGAGGTGGGATAGGGGAAGGTGTTCAGGCTTCCCCCAAGAGAATAGGAGGGCCCGAGGTGGGGGTGGGGGAACCGTCCATGGTATCTCACCGGTTTCCCGGAGCAGCAGCAGTAGGAACAAGTGTAACAGTAGTGGCGTCGGCGACGATCTCGACGGCAGGAGGGCTGCGGCCCGGGCCATGGAGGGCCCGGGAGGGGACTGGGCCCGGGCGGGGGCCTGTGGGCCACTTTACGTGCGCCGATCGCCTGGGCAGGGGAGTAGGTGCCTGAGGGGCTCCGGCTCCGGCCGGTTCCCGCTGAGCTCTGGTCTCCCAGTTCCGCTCTCCTGGCCCAGCTTTCCCGGATCGGCGCCCCCGGCCCCTTGCTTAGCTCGGGCGGTTCGGACTCGCTGACGTCACAGGATCCACCCCCTTCCTCCCTCCCCTCTAGCCCGGCAGACCCTGGACTCCGCCCCCGCCCCCTCCTGGTGTTCTGACCCCGCCCCCCCCGGATTTCACTCCAGCTCCTCCCAGGGATTCCATTCTCCTCCCTCCCTGGGATTCTGACCTGCCCCTCACCGGGAGTCTATGATTGCCCCTCCTCCAGAATTCTTTCACCCCCGGAGGGTGTTAAGCCACGCCCCTTAGGGTATAACCACTCCTTCTCTGTGCCCGAGGAGGCTCCCAGGCCGGGTCTCCGGTTGTCAGGTTCCCGACTAACATTTTGACACCGCCCCCTTTGGCGCTTCCAGCCGACTCCGCCCCCGAGAAGCCGTGCCTTTCATGTGGGCCCCGCCCCTCGCCCTCCGAGAACCCTGTCCAGTCTGTTAGCAGCTCTGTCAGTCCTGGACTCAGCCCCGCCCGCAGTTCTAATCCCTCCCTCTTCAGCCTGGCCTTGACCCTCTTGGTCACACCAGAGTGAGGCACGTGGGTTCGCATAGGTCCGCCCCTCCTGGAGCCCCGCCCCCACCCGTCAGGGCGATGCAACTTCCCCACGTCTCGCCCTTTGCCCTAAGTCTGTCCCACGTCTGTGGGCATCTCTCAGCAGTGGTCTCTTTCTAATCTCTGCTCCAGATTCTAGGTGTTGCTGCATCGTTTCCTGAATTTCTCAATGTCTCTTTGTGTCTATCTTGGGGCTCCCTCTTTGTCCCTGTATTTCTCTATCTCTGCGTCCTTCTATCCTCACACTTTGGCATCTGTCTGTGTTCCTGGTCCCTCTTTGTCACTGTTTTTGTGTCACTTAGTATCCGTGTCTCTTTCTATCCCTTGACTCTGTATGTCTGTCTCTCTTTGTCTCTATGTGTATGTCTCTAACCCTGTCTCCCTCTCTTTCTGTCTCTATCTCCATGTCTCTCTCTCTCGATGTTTCTCCCGTTCTCTCTGTTCTCCACGTCTCCGGCCCACCCTGCGTCCTCTCCTCCAAACCTGCTCCCACGCCGTCTCTTTTCGCAGCCATCCGCTAGGGGGCAGCACAGACCGACCCCGCTCCGCTGGATGGGCAGGCTGGGTGTGACTGAGCTAGGGTCGGCCTCCGTGTCCTTGTCCCACTTCCCCTATCTCCCTAGCCTCCTTGCGTCTTTGGGACTCTCCCTCTGACTCTGTCCCTTAGTCTCTCCTTTTAGTTCTCCCTCTTACCCACTCCCACCTCCGTCTCCACGTTCCCTGGGCTGCCCCGGCGGCGGCGGGGAGCTGGGGCCTCCCAGCGTGGTGGGGTGAAGGCTGGAAGCAGGAGCAAAGGCAGGGGACGAAATCCAGAGTGCCTGAAATCCCTCTGTCCCATTTCGGAGTTGGTCAGTTGGGGGCAGGTGCTTGGGGATGGAAGAGGACCACCTAGGTTTAACCTCCCTGTCCCAGTCTCCCTCAACCTCCCTCCTCTCCGTCTGCCGCACACCTGGGCTTTACTTCTCAGAAAAGTAAAAGTCTCAAGTAGTAGAGGTTCTCTTGCTGACTCGGGTTCAAGTCTTAGTTACTCTTTTTTTTTTTTGAGACAGAGCCTCAAGCTGTCACCCTGGATAGAGTGCTGTGGCATCACAGCTCACAGCAACCTCCAATTCCTGGGCTCCAGCGAGTCTCCTGCCTCCGCCTCCCAAGTAGCTGGGACCACAGGCGCCCGCCACAACGCCTGGCCATTTTTTTGGTCGCAGCCATCATTGTTGTTTGGCGGGCCCGGGCTGGATTCGAACCCGCCAGCTCAGGTGTACGTG
>CAUYRH010058112.1:0-15287 GCA_963574655.1 Perodicticus potto
GCATGAGTGCCTGGCTAGGAGGAGGTCAGCCGAAGTTGTGCAGGGCAAGCCTGAACATGTCATTGGTGCAAACCCAAGCATCATTGATGTTCTTTAATAGGAACATCTGGTGGAACCCCATGATGGGATCTTCATCGGCCTGTGAGGAAAGATAAAATGACTCAGTAAGGGGTCCAAGGAACAGGAAGAGAGTTCAGTGGTAGGGGAACAGGGCAAAGAATGTGAACTTGGATCAGACCCTACTGTCCTTGACTCAAATTCCATTATAGCCAAAGAGTACTGGTGAATGTGAACTGATATAATGTATGAAACAATGTACTGGGCGCACATATGGCTCACAGTGCCATATGCACTTAAAATTGCAGAACAATCTACCAGGTAGCAACAAGGCAGAGAATATACCTGCCTCCAAGCACATCTTTCTGGACACAAGTGATCAAAATTTTGAAAGAAATCCACAGTATTTACCAACTAAAAGTATCAAAAAACTGTAAACAATTTTAGTGTTTGGTAATTCCTCTCAGTCAAAGAAGGAGAAACTACTGCTAATACAGACTGTGGCCAAATATGTGAGAAATGCTCAAACCAAGTTTACAATGTGATTGCAGCTCTACAGGGGGAAAAAACACAGCATTGGGGTGGTGCCTGTGGCTCAGTGGATATGCCAAATGTGGCGGGTTCAAGCCTGGCCCCAGCCAAACTGCAATAACAACAAAAAAACAAACACAGCATCACCATTGGTGATCTATTTACTATCATGTAATACATAACATTTACAATGAAAAAAGAAAGGCAAAAACTTCTAGCCGAAACTGCAGAAAACCAGGATGTGGCCTAGTTGAAATAGGGGCCTAGTTAATCAGCACTATCTCTAACATCACCTGTTTTCTGGGAATTATCACCTGCAAGGAGGCAAATCACTAATCTGAGAACTTAAGTTGGACAGAAACACCAGGAAGAACCTGAAGCCGGATGGTAGGGGGAAAGCTCTCTGAGCTCCCCAGAGAGACCTCTTCAATTCTGTGCCTATTCAGGCACAGGCTCCAGGCATAGCACCTTGGACAGGCAGAAGAAACTGACTGCAAAGTCTAGCCCCATAGGCAGGTGCCTCTGTGTCCACTGCAGAATACTGGGGTGCCCTCCTTAAACACTCATATTGGATTCAGGAAGCCCTGCCCTAGCTAGCCTAGGAAGAAAGACTGTGAGCCTCTTTTTATGAGCCCTGCCATGACATAAGCCCAGGAGGGCAAGGCCCCTGGCCAAAAGACAGCCAATTTGTCCTGCTTTGGAAAGAAAGGTTTTTTTGTTTTTGTTTTTTTGAGACAGAGCCTCAAGCTGTCACCCTTGATAGAGTGTCGAGGCATCACAGCTCACAGCAACCTCCAATTCCTGGGCTCAAGCGAGTCTCTTGCCTCTGCCTTCCAAGTAGCTAGGACTACAGGCGCCCGCCACAACGCCCGGCCATTTTTTTTTTTTTTTTTTGTAGACAGAGTCTCATTTTATCGCCCTCGGTAGAGTGCCGTGGCATCACACAGCTCACAGCAACCTCCAACTCCTGGGCTTACGTGATTCTCTTCCCTCAGCCTCCCAAGTAGCTGGGACTACAGGTGCCCGCCGGCCATTTTTTGTTTTGTTTTGTTGAGACAGAGCCTCAAGCTGTCACCCTGGAGAGAGTGCCGTGGCATCACAGCTCACAGCGACCTCCAATTCCTAGGCTCAAGCGAGTCTCCTGCCTCCGCCTCCCAAGTAGCTGGGACTACAGGTGCCCGCCACAACGCCCGGCCATTTTTTGGTTGCAGCTGTCATTGTTGTTTGGCCAGCTGGGCTGGATTCGAACCCACCAGCTCAGGTGTACGTGGCTGGCACCTTAACCCGTTGAGCCACAGGTGCAGAGCCCGCCGGCCATTTTTTGGTTGCAGCCATCATTGTTGTCCGACGGGCCAGGGCTGGATTCGAACCCACCAGCTCAGGTGTACGTGGCTGGCACCTTAGCCTGTTGAGCCACAGGCACCGAGCCAAAAGAAAGAGTTTTTTGGAAACAGAGATACTGATTTTAGTGTGCTGGAGGATAAGTTCTTTCGAGAGCTCCTGAGGATTTGAGGGGCCACAGGAAGGCTTTGAGGACAATAGGCTTTCGAAAAAGGGAAAATGCCAAGAAAAGCAGGAGTTTCAGGAATTAGCTTTGCTCAGAGGTGAGGAATCAGCAGCTAGCTTGGGGAATGGCAGCATGACCTCCAGTAAGGGACCCAGCTGGCCCATCTACTGTACCTCTGGACAGCCCAGGAACCCAGAGGTGCCCTATTCTTCTTATCCCTTTTCCAAAAAGGCTCAAGTATTGTGCTCCATTAGAACTTTCTACAATAACAGAAATATTCTATATATGAGCTGTCTAATACGTAGCCACATACAAAAGACTATGAACACTCAAACTATGGCTAATACAATTAAGGAACTAAATTTTAATTTAATTAATGCAATTTAAAAATTACTACACATGGGGCTAATGGCTATGGTACTGAACTATGCCATTCTAGACAGTCACTTTGTCTAGGTGTTCCTTGATAAGCAGGGCACATCTATGAGGAAGGAGGGACACAGGGCTCTCCTCTGCCCACCCACTCCTCCCTAGTACTGTGGCAACAGTATTACCTTAAGCTGGCCCACAACCATGCTGATAATGCAACTATCTGGTGTAGGCTGATGGTCCTGTGCCGTGATGCTGTGCTGGATTTTCTGGAACGGAAGGCTCTGCAAGAGAAAGAGTGTGCTAACTAAAGCCAGAAGGGGTGAGGGAGATACCTGCACCCCAGCTCTGGCCCTTACTTACAGACAACTTCTCCACAATGGCAGCTTTCCCCTGGAATTGCTGTCCTTCCCACGTAAGGCATGATGCATCGATCTGAAAAACACACAGAATCTGAAGGTTGGGGCCTCAGAGCACAAGAATTATCTCTAAGGTCCTGGAAAGACTCTGAAAAGGGGGTGGACCCGGTGGTTCACACCTGTGATTCCAGCATTTTAGGAGATTAAGGTGGGAGGATCACTTGAGCCCAGGAGTTCAAGACCAGCCGGGCAACACAAAAACCCATCACAAACCCCCCTCCCACCAACAAAAAACCCATCTCTACATACATAAAATAAAAATTAGCCATAGGCATGGTGGTATGTGCCTATAGTTTCTGCCACTTGGAAGGCTGAGGCAGGAAGATCACTTGAGCCCAGGAGCTAGAGGCTACAGTGAGCTATAACTGTGCCACTTGTACTCCAGTTTAGGCAAAAGAGTCTCAAAAAAGCTGGCGCCTGTGGCACTGGGTGGTGGGTTCAAATCCGACCCCGGCCAAACTGCAACAAAAAATAGCCGGGCGTTGCAGCGGGTGTCTGTGGTCCCAGCTACTTGGGAGGCTGAGGCAAGAGAATTGCCTAAGCCCAAGAGCTGGAGGTTGCTGTGAGCTGTGACATCACAGCACTCAACCAAGGGCAACAAAGTGAGAGTCTGTCTCTTAAAAAAAAAAACCTGGGGGCTCGGCGCCTGTGGCTTAGCGGGCTAAGGCGCCAGCCACGTACACCTGAGCTGGCGGGTTCGAATCTAGCCCGGGCCCGCCAAACAACGACAGCTGCAACCAAAAAATGGCCGGACGTTGTGGCGGGCACCTGTAGTCCCAGCTACTCGGGAGGCGGAGGCAGCAGACTCGCTTGAGCCCAGGAATTGGAGGTTGCTGTGAGCTGTGATGCCATGGCACTCTATCCAGGATGACAGCTTGAGGCTCTGTCTCAAAAAAAAAAAAAAAGCTGGGCATAGTAGCTCATGCCTGTAATCCTAGCACTCTCTCTGGGAGGCCAAGGTGGGAGGACAGCTTGAGCTCAAGAGTTGGAGTCCAGCCTTAGCAAGAGTGAGACCTTGTCTCTAAAAAAAAAAAAAAAAAGAAAGAAAAATTAGCTGGGTGTCATGGTTTATGCCCACAGTCCCACCTACTTGCAAGGCTAAGGCAGAAGGATCACTTGAGCCCAGAAATTTGAGGTTGCTATGAGTTGTGATGCTGCTGCTGCATTCTATCTGGGCAACAAAGCAAGACTAAGACTCAGAAATAGTCTCTTGCTTGGGGAAATAGGTCCACACTTCAGTTTTCCAGACTATAAAAAGGAGACTGACTGTAGCTCCCAAACTTTAACAACTTTTTAAATTATACCTCATTATCACATGGTAACATACTCTGAAAGATGATTTAATAAAATATACTTTTAAAGTTCATTTCCCATTCATATTCAAGAAGTCATATGTAACGAGGCATGATGGCTCACACCTGTAATCCTAGCATTTTGGGAGGACAAGGCAGGTGGATTTCTTAACCTTAGGAGTTCGAGACCAGCCTGAGCAAGAATGAGACCCCCATCTCTACCAAAAATGAAAAACTGAGGCAAGAGGGTTGCTTGAGACCAAGAGTTTGAGGTTACTGTGAGCTATGATGCCATAGCACTCTACCAAGGGTGACAAAGTGAGACTGTCTTAAAAAAAAAAAAAAAAGAAAAGGCATATGGCTCTGAAATGGGCAGGCCCCAAGACAGACAAATGTGATCAAGGATCAGCAAAATGCCATCCTACTGGGTGATCAGTCAACATCAATCCCAGAAAATTCTTTTTTTTTTGAGACAGAGCCTCAAGCTGTCACCCTGGATAGAGTGCTGTGGCCATCACCGCTCACAGCAAACTCCAATTCCTGGGCTCAAGCGAGTCTCCTGCCTCTGCCTCCCAAGTAGCTGGGACTACAGGCGCCTGCCACAACGCCCAGCCATTTTTTGGTTCAGGCTGGATTCGAACCTGCCAGCTCAGGTGTACGTGGCTGGCGCCTTAGCCTGTTGAGCCACAGGCGCCGAGCCAATCCCAGAAAATTCATCAGAAATAACTTGGAAACATTCCATTTGTTTATCACCATATCCATGACCCAGGCAGAGTTCCCCCGTGAACTAGTGAACACTTGAGCTAGTCTTCTGGGCACCCATTGAGTCAGTGAGAGATGGAAAGTGACCTGGCCTCTCAAGGTCTAGTCGGGGATCACCCTACCACCAAGTGTCAAAAGCCCACATGCAACCCTAGCTTAGTACCCCATTCCCAAATCTGCCCTTCTCTTCAGAGGCAGAACTCAAAAGGGCCTTACCAGCTGTGACATTAGTAAGTTACTTCTATTTCTGACATTAGATAAATTACTTCTATTTCTGAGTCTCAGTTTCCTAATCTTCAAAGGGTTAATGTGTTGAAGATTATGAAATAATAAATATTAAGTGCTCTTTTAGGACCCTGCTAACTCTTTCCTCTGGATCAGACCTGCCTTAATTAAGAGACAGTGAAGCAGAAATACCAAAGACCCTAGAGCCAGATCAATTCAAGTTTTGTAAAATTCTCTACTATGACAATGACAATCAAATAATATCTATACTAGATTTGGTCTTCCACTGGTAAGATTCCTTTCTTTTTTTCAAAATTTCGGAATAGACTGACTTTTTGGAAGCAGACACAAAAGATCACTCAAGCTAGGCTCTATAGCTGTGCTCCTAAAACTTCTTAAAACTATCAGCCTCACCCTACCTGATCACTCACATTTTTGTGACCAAATCTTGAGTAGGTCAAGTACAAGTAGTTCTTGGTGTATATGAACATCATTAAATTAATAATAGCAAATAATGGCTACACAGAAGCATTTCTCAAAGGACACACCATTTGTTTCCCAGAAGCATTCAAAGGCTTTTTGTCCCAAAAGGAAGCTGGAGCTGGGGCCTCTAGAACAACTTCTTTGCACTGAAGATGCTCATGGCTGCTGCCTCCAGAGGACACCATGAGCTCTAGCCTCTGCCTATTGCTATACAATCTGGAACAGAGGCCCTCCTAGGACCATGTTCCCTGACAAGATGTTGATCACATGTAATGGCGAGCCCAGAACACCAGAATTTCCACACTTACGGAAGATCATAGAAGTAAAAGTATGGACCAGACAGTTAGGTTGGATCTCATGTCGTTTGTCCCACTGACAAAAAGTCAGATAGAGGGCGGCACCCGTGGCTCAAAGGAGTAGAGCGCTGGCCCCATATGCCGGAAGTGGCGGGTTCAAACCCAGCTCCAGCCAAAAAAAAAATAGCAAAAAAAAAAAAAAAAAAAAAAGTCTGACTCGGCGCCTGTGGCTCAACGGGCTAAGGCGCCAGCCACATACACCTGAGCTGGCGGGTTCGAATCCAGTCTGGGCCCGCCAAAAACAATGACGGCTGCAACCAAAAAAAAAAAATGGCCGGGTGCTGTGGCGGGCGCCTGTAGTCCCAGCTACTTGGGAGGTGGAGGCAGGAGACTCGCTTGAGCCCTGGAATTGGAGGTTGCTGTGAGCTGTGATGCTACAGCACTCTATCCAGGGTGACAGCTTGAGGCTCTGTCTCAAATAAAAAAAGTCAGATAGAGAGGTATAGCCAGTTCAGCAAGGGCTTCTAGAACTTGTGAACTGGATGAATTGGCCTAACATACAAATCTATCCCCTGGGGTCCTATTCTGGTCCTAGAGCTGAAGACTTACGTAAATTGCGCCTAGTTGGGTTCTATCATTATCAAATAACTGGTAATAATGTTGAATAAAGCTGGATCCAATCTGCTCCCAAATTGGCTTGTCTCCCATTCTGGAGTGTCACCCAGCCTCGTTGAGACCTGTAAGACCAGCAAGAGAGAGAGAGGGAAGCATTGGTACTACAAGAGCAGGAGGTGACCAGTCACTGACCCACAGCCACCCCTCCCTGGCTTTCTGGCAGAGAGTCCTCTGCTGAGGTCTGTTCTCTCAGGGCCCATGGAGAGGCCCTGAGGAACTGGTAGAAGATCCCTCCCAAGCCAGACCAATGCCGGGAGCCCAGAGGTAGATCAAACTCAGCCTTTCTTTGCAGGAATTCCTGGCTGATAAGACAAAGGGGTGTCAGGGTCATGGAGCAACAGAGGAGGGGTGCTAAGGACAAAGGAAGGTCAGAATAGGCTCTTCGATGTCCAATAAGGGGCGAGGACTTAAAGAAGGAGCTAAGTACTGCCCCATATCTTCTCATCTAATCCTCTCAACAACCAGCAAGGCTGTAGTTACCGTTATTCTTCCCACAGTACAGGCCAGGAGCTACTGATATCTATGTGTGGCATGCATTCTATTGCAGTTCTTGAGTCCCCAGTGGTCTCAGGGGTTTGCTGGCAAGTAGAAGACCCAGTGAGAGTGGAGAGAGATGGTCCCTCAAGGCCCCATTTCTGACAAAAACAACAGGTGACACTCTCAGTCTCAAGGGGTGACCCATTGATGAGGGTGACCCTTACTTCTGAGCTGGGGACATAAGTTCAGTTAGAGTTCCATTTGAGACCAGGTGATACCTGATCTGGCCTTTCCTAGGGTATTTCTTTTTTTCTTTTATTGTTGGGGATTCATTGAGGGAACAAGAAACCAGGTTACTTTTTTTTTTTTTTTTGAGACAGAGTCTCACTTTGTCACGCTGGGTAGAGTGCCACAGCAACCTCAAACTCTTAAGCTTAAGTGATTCTCTTTCCTCAGCCTCCCAAGTAGCTGGGACTACAGACACCTGCTACATCACCCAGCTGTTTTTAGAAACGAAGTCTGGCTCTGGCTCAGGCTGATCTCGAACCCGTGAGTTCAGGAAATCCACCTGCCTTGGCCTCCCAGAAGGCTTGGATTACAGGCGTCAGTCACCGTGCCTGGCCACCTGGGGTATTTCTTCATTGATGAGGGTGACCCTTACTTCAGAGCTGGGGACATGAGTTCAGTTAGAGCTAAGGAATGTATGGAAGTGGATATGGAGGCTGGGAGGGGAAAACATGTCTCTTCATATCTCTCCATGCCAGCATTACTTTTATCCAAGGGACTATCTCTCTTGGGTCTCTCAGAGGGAGGGGAGCCCCCCTCCTAACTAGAGACTATGGCCCCAAGGATTCTGGATAGAAAACCCAATCCCCAGACGAGAGCCACTCTGGGTTTGCTAGGCCCCTCTGAGTAGGGACATCCACATCTCCCTGCAGAGCCCCTGACTGTAAGACCATGTGCTGTTCTATGGTTATCTCTGACTTCAGAAGAGCCCACTCCCAGCCCACCCCCCACCCCTGTCTGACAGTAAGACTTTGAACCCAGGCAGTCATGAAGTCAAGCAGAACCATTTGCAGTGGTGGGATCTGATGCAAATCACTGCCCTTTGCAGCACATTACTGATGGCATCCCCTTTTACCACTAGGGGGATGTCGTGAAGCCCTCAGGTCAACATGGTAAGTAGCTCCCTCTATTCCTATGACTTCACCCAAGGCCCTAGGAGCCCGCAGGGAGGGACTCTGTAGGAGAACAGTGACAAAGCAGAGAGTCCCCCACCCTGTGACTCCACTCCAGCCAATGAGGGGCCAGGAAGCTAAGCCAGCCTTATTTTAGGTCCCCTAAGAGGTAGTGGCACACTAAAAATAGAAGTTCAGTCCTGAGATGACTAAGAAATGTCCAGGAAATTCTAAAGCAAACAGAGAACGCTTGGACCCAGCCATGCCTGCTACGCAGGAACACAAGATTTGTCCTAACTCATGCCCTGGCAAAAAACCAAATCAACAAGTGGGGAAAAACACAGTATCAACACCTAGTCTCAGTTGCTGCCTTGGTTCTATTTCTTAGAGGCACACTGTGGCTGTACTCACACACAAATTTGGCATACCTGAGGCAGAAGACAGCTCCCTACCCCTGAATCTTGGGTTCCTCCACCCTAGCATTGCCATGCTTGATTCACTCAATGCACCCTGACCGGGCTGCATCCCAAGAGCTTGGGGATAGGGGGGAAAGCTGGAGGACTGGATAAGGCCATCTGTCTATTTCTCTGACGTTGGCCCACAACGAGGTTGAGCAGCTCTCAGGGAAGGTCTTAGAGAATAGTAATGCCAATCAGAAGAAACAGCATTAGCAAATGTCTAGGGGGTATGAAAAGAGATGAGTGCAGGAAACTGGGAAGCTAAAGGTGAAGGGTAAAGGAAACTAAGGCTGGAAGCTGATCCAAAGACAAGAAAAGTGCCATCACGTATTAGGACAGAGGAAGTAAGGGGGGTGTTTTGCCTTTTTCAGTATTGTTCTTAATATGGTGATAACTGTTTTTTTGAGACAGAGCCTCAAGCTCTCACCCTGGATAGAGTGCTTCGGCATCACAGCTCACAGCAACCTCCAATTCCTGGGCTCAAGCGAGTCTCTTGCCTCTGCCTACCAAGTAGTTGGGACTACAGGCGCCCGCCACAACGCCTGGCCATTTGTTTTTGGTTGCAGCCATTATTGTTGTTTGGCAGGCCTGGGCTGGATTCGAACCTGCCAGCTCAGGTGTACGTGGCTGGCACCTTAGCCCGTTGAGCCACAGGCGCCGAGCCAATATGGTGATAACTTTCTAATGCTAAAACTACTTGGCTAAAGTAGTTGTAGAAGTGGGGCAGAGGAATAAAGGAATAGAAGAGCCCTTTGGCCTGGTGGGGCAGAGTGAGCTCTCTGAAGAATAGGAGCTCCCAGGAAATGTTGACGAGGAACCTTCAAAACTACATGGATTGAGGCCTGCTTGACCTTCATGTGTTTATTTCCATGTAGTGATCCCAACAGTCATGTGGTCAGATTCCATTGTTATCCAGTGATGAGCAGGGGGCAGGTCTTGGCCCAAGCACATCCAGTATATCAGTGCTGACACTGGGTCCCCTGGCGGAGGCCAATGCTTGCTTTCTGCTAACTTTGCATCCCTATAAACCAAAAGCTGGCCATGCCCCCTCTACCCCACAATACCCTCACAGCTCCACAGGTCCACAACTTGCCCATTTCCTCAGCCATGTTCTCCTACTTCGATCTAGTTTCACGTATAAACACACCAGAACTCACTGAGAGTTTGCTCACCATGATCTTTGCACAAGTATGTCCTTCTGCTGGGACATACTCCTTCCCCTTATCTGCAAGTTCGGTTCCTGTTCTTCCTCCAAGTCACCATTCAGACCCCATGTATTTGGGACTCCTCAGACTCAAAAAGTGACCCTCACCATCTTGAGCAAACTATCAACAAACCCAGGCACTACCATTCTGCCTAAGAGTACTGTGGCTCTGGGCTATAAAGTTCTGGTGAAGTTCTTGCCACTCACACCCCCACCCAGCCCCACCCCATCTCCCAGCATAGAATGTGGCATAGAAAACCTCATGGCTAGGAGGCAGCATTCCTGAGCCCAAAAAAAGAAGTAGTGTGCAGAGACCCCCTCCTATCCCCATGCAGTACAGGGGACAGGACCATGCCAGGCTGGGATGATGTTCCTCAGAATGGCCAGCAATCCCTGACCTGTTTCTAACACATTTACTATGGAAGTAGCCTGGAAAGAAACAAAATGCCAAGGCTTAGGGGCAGCCTCACATCAGGTTAACAACTGACCTTCATCATGATGGCTTCTCCAATAGTTCTTCTGAGTGCCACTGAACATGCCAGCTCCTGCTTCACCCAGTAGTCCATAGGCTGACTGAGGTCAGGCTCCTCAAGGAGCAAAGACCTCAGTGACCCCTCACTCACTGAGCACCAGCCTCCACTGACCTTTAGGTCTCTATGGGTGCAAAGACCCTCTCAGAAACTGTGGCCCTCTCCCAATAAGTTTGCACAGAGGCAGAGATGTCTCAGTCTTGTGAAGAATTTCAAGCTGTGCAGACTCCTTGAGGTTCAGTCATAGACCCCAGGTTAAAAGCTCTGGCTCAGCTCGGCACCTGTGGCTCAACGGGCTAAGGCGCCAGCCACGTACACCTGAGCTGGCAGGTTCGAATCCAGCCCAGGCCCACCAAACAACAATGACGGCTGCAACCAAAAAATGGCCGGGCATTCTGACGGGCGCCTATAGTCCCAGCTACTTGGGAAGCGGAGGCAAGAGACTCGCTTGAGCCCAGGAATTGGAGGCTGTTGTGAGCTGTGATGCCATGGCACTCTACCTAGGGTGACAGCTTGAGGCTCTGTCTCGAAAAAAAAAAAAAAGCTCTGGCTCGAGAGATCCCACTAGGTAACAGAAAAACTTCTAAATTCAAAATAAGAGTGTCTAGCTGAGGCTCGGTGCCTGTGGCTCAATGGGCTAAAGCACCAGCCACGTACACCTGAGTTGGCGGGTTCGAATCCAGCCTGGGCCCGCCAAACAACAATGACGGCTGCAACCAAAAAAAAAAAAAATGACTGGGCGTTGTGGCGGGTGCCTGTAGTCCCAGCTACTTGGGAGGCAGAGGCAGGAGCCTCGCTTGAGCCCAGGAATTAGAGGTTGCTGTGAGCTGTGATGCCATGGCACTCTATCCAGAGTGACAGCTTGAGGTTCTGTCTCAAAGAAAAAAAAAGAGTGTCTAGCTGAGAACATCTTATTTTCACTGATGCATACGAGGGATAGAAATGTGAAAAGAGCTTTACGGGCGTTTGCTCCTAACAATACCCCATGAGCCAATATGCATATTAGAGATGAGTAAAATGACTCAAAGAGTTTAGCCAATTCCAACTTGCTCAAGGTTGGCAGCTGATTGATGGTGGAATTGGACTGAACAGGTGTGATAGACTCTGGAGCCAAGACTCCCAACAACAACCTGGGTCTGGAGATAAAAATAACAGACCACATTAGTGAGGGAGCTCCTGGGCTCACAGGGCTGAAGCTCCAACCACTAAGCTTGGCTGTCAGAGATGGGCAAGGTGGTCCCAATTTGGGGCTTCTACCTTAAGTGCAAGAGTTCCACATCAAACCCAGAGCCAAATGATAGGTGTTTTCACAGAGCATGACCTCACAGTTGTCACACAACCCTGTTCTACTGTATCAACAAAGCAGAGATAGGTCCTAGCCTAGCTAGACCCGGGGCAGGGCAGGAGCAATAAAGTGATGGGGGAAGATGCCATCACTCCTTCTAGACCGGCACACAAAAAGATGCTCACATTTGAGGACAGAGGCTGGGGGTGGGGATGCCAGCAGATGTTGAGAACATAATGAGGTCCTGTTGTGATCAGTTCCCCTTACACCTACCATCTGCCAGGCCCCATACACAGCCCTGAAGCACAGCCTGGGAAGGGGTCCTCCAAAAGGTAGGACTGACAGCCCATCTGACCTAACCTCAGAACACAGAAGTGACTTGTGAAAGGAGAGGGGAAAAGGTCAGCAAACAAAGACAGGAAGGTATGGTAGTGCACCTGTCCTTCAGGAAAAAGCTACCTCTCTGATCCTCCCTCTGATCTGACGACTTCTCAGGGCACCTGAAACAGTCTTATCTACATTATTGTTTTCAAGGTCCTGGGAGACTTGGTCCTCCTGGCTATCCAAACTCATCATCTGCCACCCACTCGCTCCCCTCCTCTGAACCCATGCTGGGCATTTTCCTCTTTCTGGAACAAACTGAGCTTGTTCTCACCAGAGGACTTTGCAACTGCTATGCCTTCTATCTGAATCACTCTCCCCACCAGACCTTCATGTGTCTGGAGCCTTGTCACATGTGTGAGCTCAAATATCACCTCCCCACAGACACCCTCCCTGACCACTCACTCAAAAGTATTATAGTGGTCTAGTTATTCATTTCGCCTCCAGCATCATTTACTTAGTACTTACCACTGCACAAGTTGTTACACTTAGCTATTTGTTTACCCTCTCTCTCCCTGACCAGGCACCCCAATCACCCCTATTCCCATGGTGCCTGGCCCAGCCCTCAATAATTGTTTATTGACCAAATGTATGAATGCAGAGGAGCCTGGCAGAAGAGCAAGTTCTGGGCAAACCCCCGCTTAATTTAAGTGGCCCAGTGACCTACTTCTCCACTTATACATTCTGTCCAAATTGTCAGGAAACAACTCTTTGAGATTCACCCAGCTACTGTTCTGTGGCTTGGCCCCAATCCCCTCCTATTCCCAAGTCCTGGTCACCCAAGAGGCAGCTGTGGCTGAACAGCAATCACACAGCCACACCCTCAAAGACCTGGCTTTTAGACTGCTCCACCTCTCCCTTATTTTTTTTATTTTTGGAGACAGAGCCTCAAGATGTAGCCCTGGGTAGAGTGCCGTGGCATCATAGCTCACAGCAACCTCCCACTCCTGGGCTTAAGCGAATCTCTTGCCTCAGCTTCCCAAGTAGCTGGGATTACAGGTGTCTGCCACAACGCCCAGCTATTTTTTGGTTGTAGTTGTTACTGTTGTTTTGCAGGCCCAGGCTGGATTTGAACCTGCCAGCTCTGGTATATGTGGCTGGTGCCTTAGCCGCTTGACCTACAAGCGCTGAGCTTCCACCTCTCCCCTATGATGTGACTCTCTGACTCTGTTTCATCAGTAATAGTGGAATGTTGGGGGAGGGGAGTTATGAAGCAGCTTCAAGGTGTTACAATCGGTTCCTAGGTAAATACTAGGGCAACAGAAGAAGGTAGGTCCTTCAGCTTCCTGCAGGGAGACCACAACATGGAGCAGGCCTCAATCCAGGAATGGAAACTGCCTGGCCCACCACTCCCATGCCTGAAATATGGAGAGAAATCAGCCCAGATGGCTAAGACAGAACTCTTTCCTAGGGCTAATACCTGAGGTCTACGTACCCCCAATACCTCAATGGCCCTTTCCTCCTCTTCTGCCTGGAGGGTGGGCTCTAGAGTCACCCAATGACCCAGAAGCTGAATCCCAAGACCTGCATTCTGGGCTTTCTGTTCTGCACTTAATTTCTGCATAACCTTCCTTTTCCACATGGCCCATTCCTTCTGAATAGTTCCCATCCACGAATTGAGCCTCAGGCCATCAATTTGCTAGTCAGGCACACATGGATGGATTTGGCTCCCCTAGGAGAGGCTGGTCCCTAAGTGACCACTCTTGTGGCCTGGACATCACTGCTATGAAACCCTGAGAAGATCAGGAATAAAGGGATGACTATGGAGTCCATACGAAGGAATGCCTCCTGTGAGTCACTCTTGTGTGTTCTCACTTGAGCCTTGCAACAGGCCTTGTAAAGCTGGTATGATTACCTTTACTATGTAGATGAGGAAACAAGAGATTCTAGAGCAGCGTTTCTCAACCTGTGGGTCACGACCCACAAGAACTGTATTAAAGTGTTGCGGCATTAGGAAGGTTGAGAACCACTGTTCTAGAGGTTAAGAAAGGATTCAAGGAGACACAAGGCCACCGGCATGAACATTAGAATGTCCACAAAGTTGGCTAGGATTGGAATAGCTGAGACCCAATGTAAAACAGCAGAAAGCACATAGGTGGCAAAACCAAATGACAAGGAATAGAGCCCAAGCCTTTTCTTCCCCTTTGAAATTGGCAAGATTCATACACCTCAGGATGGGAGATACATGAGCATATACTCAGCAGGTCAAGACAGGTTTACATCATAGAAATGACTGAGAACTTGCATTCTCATAAGCTTGAAACCACCTGTAAGTGAAACGGATTCCACAGAGTTCCGTCCCCCAGAGCAGCAGGCTTTCCACTTTCTGCCCTGATGAGACCCAACTGTTCAATGGAGTAGCTCAGGCTCTAAGAAACAAACATGTCCAGAATTGCCCCAGTTTACTACGAATACTGATGCTAACAGCTCTCGGTTCTCAGGTACCCCAGACACCTTTCTCATGTGGGAGCTTCTCCATCCCCATGCTTAGTCCTGCCTCCAGTCTGGCACATAAGCAGGTTCTAGCAAGAAGAAAGGAGTAACACAAAGAAAGTTCTCAGTCACAGGTCAGCTGGTGGTAGAAGCCCTGGTGCCAGTGAAGCCACTCTGGCATTTGTGTTCCTCTTCCTTGGACAGTAAAACATTTCCTCAGCCACAGCAAGGCCTGAGCAAAGCATTCTGCCCAGAAGGACACAACTACCTAATAAGGTGAGAAGATAAAGGGTGCTACACAGGCCTACTGGCCAGGGTGCTAACCAGAATGATCATATCGCATGGCCTGGAAGTCACTCCCTAACAGTGGGATTCGAGAATTCCTGCCACATATGATCAAAGATTCTCAAAGCTAAGCCAGTGGCAGCCAATTCAAATTGAACTTCAAACACACAAATATCATCCTCAAATGGCCCATCAGAAAATGTCAACTTGGCTCGGCGCCTATGGCTCAACGGGCTAAGGCGCCAGCCACGTACACCTGAGCTAGTGGGTTCGAATCCAGCCCGGGCCCACCAAACAACAATGACGGCTACAACCAAAAAATGGCCGGGCGTTGTGGCAGGTGCCTATAATCCCAGCTACTTGGGAGGCAGAGGCAGGAGACTCGCTTGAGCCCAAGAGTTGGAGGTTACTGTGAGCTGTGATGCCACAGCACTCTACCC
>CAUYRH010058113.1:0-26177 GCA_963574655.1 Perodicticus potto
TGTTTACATGGATGGAGCTGGAACATATTCTTCTTAGCAAAGTATCTCAAGAATGGAAGAAAAAGTATCCAATGTACTCAGCCCTACTATGAGGGCTATGTGAAAGCTAATCTATAGCTTTCATATGAAGGCTAAAACCCAGTTATAGCACAAGAAATGGGGAAAGGGGCAAGGGAGGGGAGGGGAGGGGGAGGATGGGTAGAGGGAGGGTGATTGGTGGGATCACAACTATGGTGCATCTTACAAGGGTACAAGTGAAAATTACTAAATGTAGAAGATAAATGTCTTCATATAGTGCTTAAAAGGCCATGAAAGCTATGTGAAATAGTTCAATGAAAATATTTCAGATTGTATATGAAGTCAGCACATTGTGCCCCATCACACCAATGTACACAATTATGATTTAATAAAAAAAAAATCACCAGCTCACACAGCACTGTCTGTGAGGGAGCTTTTAGCCAATAAACAAATAATTGTTTTGGAAAACCCTTCCTACTTACCTGACCTGGTCCCCACTGACTTTTTCTTTATCCAAAGTTAAAGGAAATATTGAAAGAAAGATGCTTTGATGACATTCAGGTCATCAAAGGTAATATGATAATAACTCTGATAGCCATTCCAGAAAAAGCACTCCAAAGTTGCTTTGACAGGTGGACTAAGTGCTGGCTTTGGTTCATGGCTTCCTAAGGGGAGTACTTCCAAGTGACTGTGGTGATATTCACCAATGAGATATGTAGCATTTTTCCTAGGATGAGTTTACAAACTTAATTGTTAGACCACATAGGCTAAAACCTGGATGAACCTTGAAGACATTATGTTAAGTGAAATAAGCCAGTCACAAAGAGACAAATAGTGCTTGATTTCATCTATGTGAAGTACTTAGAGTAGTCTCACAGCAACAGAAAAAGAACATTGGTTGCAAAGCCCTGGGGGAAGAAGACAATGGGAGTTACTTTTTAATGGGTACAGAATTTCAGTTTTGCAAGATGAAAAGAGTTATGAAGATGGATGATGGTAATGGCTACATAACATTATGAGCATATTTAGTACCAGTGAAATGTACACTTAAAAATGGTTAAGATGGTAAATATTATATTATGCATATTTTACCGTAAAAAATCTAAAAGAAATTATAGGAGTAGGAAAGTGAAAACCTTCCATTTGACAATAACAGACTATTATAAGATATAATAGAAAGAAAATTTCTGATTTTTCCCAATGGCTGTGATCACAGAAGAAAAGTGGTGGCCTAAACCTGAAAGAAAGTTATCTACTTTATATTAACACTAACCAGCGACTGACCAGGCAGGCACCAAAGTGGCAAAGATGTGAAACCGAACCTTGTGTTAATATCACCATGACAGAGTGGTTGAGAGGGGAGGGCTGAGTCTAGGCAGCAGCAGGATTCTTTCTCTCACTAACCCCATCACCACGTGGTACGAAAGTTGGTGCTAGCAGAATCCCTACTCTATGTGCCAGCAACTTTGAAGGGCTACCTTTGGAACTGGCACAGAAAGGGGTGACCACTCCCATCCTTTCTTTGCTATGCTTGACTGATGGGAGGAGGGGAAGGATGATGATGGTGGTGGTGATGACAACGAATATGTGTTACACAAGGTTCACGTGTGCTAGGTCTGTGTTCTAAGAACTTCACCTTACTCACTCATTTAATTTTTACAGTCTGCTCTATGAGGTGCTATTATTCTCAATTTTTAAATAAACACACAATTCCTCCCACAATAGCAACAAAGAAAGCAAAATACTTAGGAATATATTTCACTGAGGAGGTGAAAAACCCCTACAGGGAGAACTAAGAAACACTGAGGAAGGAAATTGCAGAGGATGGGGTGGTGCCTGTGGCTCAAGGAGTATGGAGCACCAGCCCCATATACCAGAGGTGGTGGGTTCAAACCTGACCCCAGTCAAAAACTGCAAAATTTACCCAGCAATCTCACTCCTGTGGATTTACCCACCACATCCCCTTATAAAAAGAACAAAGAAATTGCAGAGGATGTAAACAGATGGAAAAATACACCATGCTCATAGATCAGCAGAATCAATATTGTTAAAATGTCTATACCACTCAAAGTAATCTACAGATTCAATGCAATCCCCATTAAAATACTATGTCATTTTTCATAGAACTAGAAAGAGTAGTTCTATGCTTCATATGGAACTAGAAAAGGCCCTGAATAGTCAATGTAACCTTATGTAATAAGAACAAATTGGGAGACATCACTTTACCAGACTTTAGGCTATACTACCAGGCTGTAGTAAGTAAAACGGCATAGTATTGGCACAAAAACAGAGGCATAGACCTATGGATCAGAACAGAGAACACAGATATAAAACCATTCTCATATTGCCATCTGATCTTTGACAAAGTAGACAAAAACATATACTGGGAAAAATAATTCCTATTTGACAAATGATACTGGGAAAATTGGATGGCCACGTGCAGAAGTCTGAAACAGGATCCACACCTCTCACCACTTGAAAAATGTAGCTCATAATGGATAACGGGCTTAAACCTAAGACATGAAACTATAAGAATTCTAGAAGAAAATGCTGGAAAACTTTTACTGACATCAGCCTAGGCAAATAACTTACAAAGAAGACCTCAAATGCAATCACAGCAACAACAAAAAATAACCAGTGGGGCTTGATTAAATTAAGAAGCTTCCACACAGCCAAGGAAACAATCAATAGACCACATGGACACCCTAAAGAAAGGGAGAAAATATTTGCCTACTATATATCCGAAAGGGCTGGTAATAATAATCTGCAAAGAACTCAAATCACTAAGAAAAACTCAAATAACCTTTAAAAAAAAACAAAAAAAAACCTTTTCTAAAGAAGATAGACAAATGGCCAATAAACATGTGAAAGACGCTTAGCATCTCTAATCATCAGGGAAAAGCAAATCAAACCCACAATTAGCTATCACCTAACTCCAGTGAGAATGGGGTTTATCAAAAAGTCCCCAAATAACAAATGCTGGTGTGGATGTGGAAAGAAAGGAACACTCATACACTGCTAGTGGGACTGCAAACTAGCACAACTTCTTTGGAAAGTAGTATGGAGATACCTCAAAGAACTAAAAGTAGATCTACCTACCATTTGATCCAGCAATCTCACTCCTGGGGATTTACCCAAAGGAAAAAAAAGAGTCATTTTATAAAAAAGAAACTTGCACTCAAATGTTCATTGCAACATAATTCACAATCACAATGATGTGGAATCAACCCAAATGTCGATCAATATGAATGGATTAATAAAATGTGGTGTATGCACACCACGGAGTAGTACTCAACCATAAAAGTATGGTGAATTCCTCTTGTAACATTCTGGATGGAACAGGAGACCATTCTTCCAAGTAAAGTATTGAAAGGATGGAAAAACAAACACCACGTGTATTCACTGCTCAACTGAAACTCAGTGGAAACCCAGCAGGTAGAAGTGGGTAAATTCACACTTAACAGGTAAAATACATCCATCTGGGTGATGGGATACATGTATAAGTTTGAGACAAACTGTAAAAAAGCAATTCATGTAACTAAAACCTTTGCACTGAATTAGTAAACTGTGATATATGCCTACCATGGAATAGTATTCAACCATAAAAAGATCAAGTCTTTACATCTTTTCTATTAACCTGGGTTGAGTTGAAACACATTCTTCTTAGTAAAGTATCACAAGAATGGAAAAGCAAGTATCCAATGTACTCAATACTAATATGAAGCCAGTAGATGAACTAAGAACTAAGTCTGCACAAGAGAAGAACTCAATTCAATTCAAGTTGGGGTGGAGGTAGAGAGAAAAAGGAAGGGCAATTAGCATGCACCCACCTAATGGGCACCATGTAGGGGTATCTGGCACACATCCTAGGTGGGGGACACAACTACAATAGGGACTTTACCTAACAAATGCAAACATTGTAACCTAGTTATTTTCATATTAATATGAAATTTTAAAATAATATTCTGAAATAAAAATATAGGGCAAGTGAGGCTCAGAGAGGTGAAATAAATCTCTTTAGGTCACACATTTTATGGTTGAGACGGTTGAATTTACTCTTGTTATGATCAAACCCCCTTCCTGTTTCTTACAAATTCCATAGAAGAAGGAGGATCACCAGGATCAGAAACCATGTTCAGAAACCCTGAGGATTATCTTTTTGCTTTTTAGTCTTTTTTGTTTTCCTTTTTCTTTCCCCAACTATTTTGTATATTCCTTAAAAGGGGGGAAGGTGTCACAGTGTGTGGTGGGGAATTAAATGAACAAAAAGTAAAATATGATAATATAATATATAAATTAAGACTAGGTTTATGGATACTTGAAAATAAGCAGACATAATGGGGAAAGCAGGCAGAAACAAAAATTAGAATCAGAAATACTAGGGGACTATATAATTTTGATATAACATTCTCAAAGGGTCAAAATCACACAAGTCAGTGGTTGCCAGGAGATGGGAGTGGGGGAAGGGTGCGCACCAGTATTAGTTTCCTGGGCAAAGCAGGGAGTTTCCCATGCTCAGGGCACCTATATTTTGAGTATCCAGGCCATATTCTACGAATATTGTTTATAATTATTTTTTTAAAAAGGAAAACCAAAATAACTTCAAATCCCCCATGAAAAAGGTTATTAAAAGATAATCCTCACTTTCCAAAAAAAAAAAAGAGGAACAAAGCAACAAACCCCTTTGCAGAATTATAAAAATCCCCTTATGCACCAAGACTGAGAGGATTTTCAATTATAAATGAGATGGTTAAAAGGTAGACAAGAGCCCTGAAGCTCACACACACCATGCAGCATTATGGTGGTTGGAAGGAAAACTGTCTGCCTGTATTGACGATATATTTATAATTGAAGGGTTTGAGAATGCAAATGCAAATGAATCAATGCCAACAGGGCTGCCGAAAACACATAAGTGAGAATTACAGCAATTAAGAATGTTGTCTCAGAGGAAATTAGACTGGTTCATTAATTACAATGCCTTAAAGGGAAAGAGATCCCAATGAAAATGCAATAAATTAAAATATCAAAAAGAAAATTAGTGGGGAGAGAAGATGGAAGTACCAATGAGAAGCTGATCTCAGAGGTGGTGAAGCTGGTGGGAGAAAGGAGAAAACTCACTGAGAGAATGAATGTTGACAATACATAGGGGGTTCCTCTCCTTTCCTCCCCCCCTCTTTCCTTTCCTCTTCCTTCCCCCTTCCTTCCGCCTTCCTTCCTTCTTTCTTTCCCTTCCCTCCTTTTTTTCCTTCCTTCCTTCCTTTTTTTCTCCTTCCTTCTTCCTTTTACCCTTTCTTCCTTCCTTTCTCCTTTCCTCCTTTTTTACTTCCTGGCTCCACTGTCTCCTTTCCTCCGTCCCTCCCTTTCTCCTTCTCTGGTCTCCTTTATATGCCCTCACCCCATCCTTCCTATTCTACCCCATTCTTTCCTTCCTTACCTTCCATCTCAGCATCCTTCTGTCCCTTGTCCCTCCTTTTTCTCTCCCTTCGCTCTCCTCCTCCTGCTTTCCTTCCTCTCCTTACCCCTTGACTTCAGAGTGCTAACTCCTAAGAGGCAGAGACAAACCAGGAGCCATAATTCCCCCCATAGAGAATTAGAACCCACCTTGGGAAGCCCTCCAAGGGCTGTTGCCATCTGCTTCCATTCCCACTGCCTTTACCTTTTAAATCAGCGGCCAGGCCCTTCAAGGTGAGCGGCCACTAGGCTGTCCTTGGTGAATGACCCTGGGTATCCCAGACCATCCCTGGTCCCATGACATGCTAATGTGTCCTTGCTTTAAAGTCTCAAAAACTATTTGTATTTTCTTGTCTCCTCCACTTGACAGAGAAAATCTTGAGCTTCTGTTACAATACGGATGTAACAAGATGCCCTGGACCCATCCTGCTGACTTACCTCTCTAGTCTAGCTCCCCCCTCTGTCTCGGGGGGGAATTATGGATCTTAATAATCTCCAAATTTTTCATTCCTTAAATCTGCCTAGGCCCCCAGAAGATATTCTTAAGTCTCTCCATTATAGGCACAATTGCTTTCTATGACATCAAACTGTCCAATTTCAATGGCTCATGATTTTTTCCATAAACACTTACCACCTGCATGATGATTAACACTACTGTCTAAAAAGTTGAATTATTTTAAAATCAAATACTTCAGCTTCACCTGAAGCAATAATATTAGTGAAACCAGGGCTTTTATATACTAGTTATGTATCTTTTAAAAAATAAACATTAACATAAATGCTTGACTACACAACTTGAAATGTCTACCTGTTTCCCACTTAGGGGTTTACACCTCTGGTGAGTAACATCACTTCCTGCTGCCAGAAAGACTGCTAGAGTGAGAAAGCATGGGATATGGATTACGTATCATACAATCTGACTTGGCCTTACTACTTGCTGTGGGACCATAGGAAAACTGAGGATTGCACTGGGAGCCTCAGGTTTTCTACCTGTATATTGGGTCCAATTATACTTGTCTTTCTAACAGTTGCTTTGAGGATCTAAAGCACATATTAGGATCCATTAGGATCAATGATTGTAGCTTCTATCTCCCTACCTATCATTCCATTCTTTGAGAAGTATAGATAACTTTAGTGCCATTTTTATTGCAAATACTAGTCAGATGCCTTGCCCTGTACAATATGTTTTCTTAAGTAAGGGTATGAGAAAGAGGAGGACATTTGACCTTCTTTCTCAGCAGACCAGCAGAACTCTCTGATATATGGGCAATATTTAACAATTTCTTGCATCACCATCATGTTTGACTGATGCTAAGCATATGGTTCTGCTCGATCCATACCTGCAGACCTACTGATTGATTTCCCAACCTGGCTAGAGCTCTGAGCATTGCCAAGACAGGGCTCTGCAAGAGGTGTGGGGGGGAGGTCAGCTAACAGCTTCCATGAACAGTCCTGGCTTTAAGACAGGGCCGCAAATAGTTCTCCAAGCTCTCAGGCTTGCCAACTCAGCTACCATTTCCCATCTGTGTTTCTATTTTTCCTGTGAGAGTAGCTTTATTGATCTCATTAATTCTTTTTTCCATCTCTGGCATGAGAAGGTGATATTATCCACGCTTTCATGCCTCCTGTGTTTTGCAAATTACAGGATTACTGTGGAAGGAATGACTAAAAATACTGTTTTTACCAAATCATGGCAAAACCCATGTACTGTCCTTCATTTAAATGGCCAGGGGTAATCTGTCCTGGGGGTCCGTTCACCCAGGTCTGTGGTCCACAAACACAGATGGAGAATTTCCTCTCAGCTGAGCTATTTTCATGTGAAGGAAAGCACAGATTTTTTTCTCACTTGAGCATTTTTACTTTTGAATTCCTGAAGGCAGTTATGGGTTTCCTAATAAAGGTTTTTTTTTTTTTGTCTTTTACAGCAATCGCATTTGACTATTTTTTCTTCTCTTGATTGAGCATTAGTTGGAGGAGGTCTTAAAAGAAATCACCTGAGGGATGCTCTGGCTCAAGGTTTGCAGTTCAATAAGCACTTTATAAAAAGGAGATCTTTCTTGCTTTTCTGTGAAGACAAGGAAAAGTCTCTCCTATGCAAGTTCTTTTAGTTCAATAACTAATTAAAATCACAATTACCACTTACAGAGAAGTTTCTCCTGATTTTATCTGCTACTTAGAATTTGTTGCAAGAGAAAGAGAAAGAAAAAGAAAATAGGTGATTTCTCCGTAGACTGTGGGTCCTCCAAATCAGGGTCTCCTTTATCTCCTTGGGTCTCCTTAGAGCATAACTTGGTGTCTAGAAATGAATAGACATCGTATAAATGTTGACCATAGAACAAAATGAATGAACTTTTTTCCTTTTAAAATTTTGTATTTAAGTCCAGGTGCAATGGTTCACACCTGTAATTCTAACACTCTGGGAGGCCAAGGCAAGTGGATTGCTTGAGCTCAAGAGTTTGAGACCAGCCTGAGAAAGAGACCCCCTCATCTTTAATAAAAATAGAAAAATTAGCCAGGTGCCTGTTTGTAGTCCCAGCTACTCAGGAGGCTGAGGAAAGAGGATCACTTTAGCCGAAGAGTTAGAGGTTGCTGTGAGCTGTGGTGCCACGGAACTCTACCCAGGGCAACAGAGTGAGACTCTGTCTCAAAAGAAGTTGTTTCTTAGTTGAAGTATAATAATATACAACTCAAAAATGCACATATCCGAAATGGGCAATTAATTTTTGCAAATTGGAAATCACCTGTGAAATCAAAACTCCACTCAAGAACAGAGTACTATAACTCCAGAATCCCTCCTCATTTCTGATCATTACTCTCTTATTATTACTCTCTGAATATAACAACCATCCCTACTCCTAACAGCACAGACTAATTTTGCTTTTCCTATTATTCAGTGTGTCTTCTTTTGTAACCGTATTCTTCTACTCAACATTAGGATTCTGAAGTCTGAGCACATAGTTTCAGCTTATTCCTTCTCATTGCCATTCAGTGTTTCTTGATAATGACTGCTATGGACTGAATGTTTGCTCTCCCCTCAAACTTAGTTGTTGAATCTCTAATCTCCAATGTGATGGTATTTGGAGGTAATGATTTTGGAAAGCAGTTAGAGTTATATGAAGGCCTGATGGTGGGTCTTACCATGGTCTTAATGACCTTATAAAAGAGGAAGAAATGTGAGATGTCTCTCCCTCTTCTCCCCACCCCCAGGTCTCTGCTCCTTGTATATGCACCAAGGAAAGGCCATGTGGATATGTAAGAAGACAGCTGTCTGCAAACTAGAAAGATGGCCTTTAGCAGAAACAGAATTAGCTGGTACCTTGATCTTGGACTTCCAGTCTCTAGAACTATGAGAAATAAATGCTTACTTACGTAATCTAGTCTATGGAATTTTGTTATAGTATTACACACTGATTAAGACAATGGGAATATACCACAACGGACTTATCCATTCTACCACTGATGGGCACTTGGGCAGGGTTAAATTTGTATACTTGAATTATACAGCTACAGAAAATCTAATATATGTCTCTTGGTGATCATGTGTGTGTTTTTCCTTTGGGTTTTATCTTTGGCAATGGAAATAGTGGAACATAAAACATGCACATTGTCAGTCTTGGTAGAAACTGTCAAACATGTTTCCAAAGTGTTTGTACTGAGGCACACTCCCAACAACACAGTATAAGCATTCTACTTGCTCCATTTCCTTGTCAACACTCAATGTTGTCAGACTTTTTAATTTTAGTCATTCTGGTGTGTAGTGGGATCTCATTGTGTGTGTTATATTTTTTATTGTGAGATAATTGTAGATTCACATGCAGTTGTAAGAAAGAATACAGAATACAGAGAGATCCCCTATGCTCTTAACGCAGCTCCCCCCACAGCAACATTTTAGTCAAATCTCATCAGTTTTAAATGCACTTATTGGTATTGTGTTGTCTAATATTATGAAACTTTACCACATGTAGTCTCATTAATTACCACAGCCAAGGTAGAGAACAGTGTTATTGCAAGGTTCTTTTCTGCTACCTTTTATACCCATTGTTACCTCTGCCCTAAACTCTAAGTCCTAATATCTGCTAAACTCTTTCCTATTATTTGTAATTTTGCTATTTCAAGACTGTTACATAAATGGAATCGAATAGTATGTAACCTTTAAAGATTGGCTTTTTTTTCCATTCAGGATAATTCTTCTGGCATCCATCCAGGTTGTTGCAAGTATCAATAATTTGTTCCATTTTATTCCTGAGTAGCATTCCATGAACCAACTTTTAAAAAGAGAATATATATTCATTTCCAAACAATTATTTGTGGTGGTTTGATTTATTTTCTTTTCTACTCAAGGGATGGCAAGATCGATTGTCACTTTTTTTTTTCTTTTTCATTAGTTTGGTAAACATTTTATTAACTACTCACTGCATGCCAAGCATCATGCTAGTTGCTGGGTACCCAAGGTACACACAGGGACTGCCTTAATGTGTTTTCTGAAAGTTGATTTGAGGAGATAGACTTATACATTTAATAAGACAATACATGTCTTACCACTGGGGGGTGGGGAGGGGAAATAATGGAATAAAAAAAAAACAATGTTGCTTAAAATAAACAAAAAAAGAAGAAAAAAGACAATACAGCTTTACAGGTAGCAGGACAGTTATATATACATTTCAGTCAGGAATAAAGAAGAAAATTTCTGACATTATGAGGATAGGAATGAAAAAATTAGTCCAGGAGATACTTTGTAGGGGCATGATGCATAATAAAAAGCCATTTCTTAGAAGATGACTGACAGCTCTGGATGAGAGAGGGAGCAGGAGAAAGGGGGCTCGCAGAGCAGAAAGAACAGCTTGAGTATAAACATGGAGGTGAGAAGTCTATATTCAATGCAGAACTCAGCACATCAAAGTTAGCTAAGCCTGAAAAGATTATGGGGCCGACACAGGAAAGGAAAGTTTGGGACTATATCACCATCTTTCAGGAACGCACATCCTTTTTCAAGATACTATGATACTCTAAGTCTTCTGGGCCCCAGCCATGCTACTTTGCAGTTCAGCACTAGTCTCTGCATTAGACATGGCCACGGGCAGTGACTCAAGTTACATATCTTTTACACTTCTATCTCACAAATGTCTACCCCTTTATTGTGGCTATCATGGTACACACACACACACACACACTCTCTCTCTCTCTCTTACCCATTTCGATCCTATAAACACATACTTTTACCCACTCTTACCCACTTTGATTCCATTACTTTCTTTCTTACCCCTTGGCTTGAAATGGAAATGAGAGGTGTTCTCTAAGCAATAGTAATAGTAAGCATGTATGTTACTCCTACGATGCTCCAAATGCCTTCCATATATTACAGATGCTCCTTACAATAACCCTCCAATCTAAGTACACACTGTCATTATAGCTAAATTTTAGTCAAGGAAACTGAGGCACAATGAGGCTAAGTGACTCACCCAAGGTCACACATCTTATAAGCAGCAGGATCAGGTTCTGTCTCCAGAGTCTATGCTCTAGTTATTGCCATCCTTGTGGAGCAGAGGGCATGGGACCTCTTCCCTGAGAACTGAAGGTCTCTAGGATGCCGAGTTCAGTCAAGGTGGAGGCAGTCTTCCTGGCATGAGGTGCTGAAATAATAATAGATATAGGAGTCATGTTCCTATAGTATCAAAAGGCTCCAGCTAGCAACGCTCAGTCCTTCTTTTAAGAAGTTAATAGGGCAAGGTTAGGATTTTCACCAGTCTACTCAACACCTAAACCAAATCACTCAAAACAAATCTTATGTTATGGTAACAATTTCCAGCCCTCAGGGTTTCTTAATTCAATCATCTGGAGAGAACTTGGTATAGAAAAGTGAGGCAAAAACATACCCAGAGGTCACTTTCTTTCCCTGCAGTGCTTTCTTCCATTTCTGGATATTGGCACCTGCTGATTTTCCCATCTGGAGTGTCCTACCTCTTCTTTCTCCTCCTTGGCATCATCATCCAGCTACTGCCATCTTCCTTAGGATTACAACCCAGTAGTCAGTGCCCCTGGGATTTCTGCCTTGCCCCTCCAAAGCTAGTTCAGAGCTCCTGTTACATGACTGCATTGCCCCTAATATTTTTTTCTGAGGTTTATCATGATTTATACTTACGTGTGTGTGTGTGTGCTTGTGTCTGTGATTCTATACTTAAAAATCATTTTCTCTACTGTAATTGAAGAGTAACAGAACTGACACAATGATTACGTTTGCTAAGCATTTTACATTCATGGTCCAGTACTTGGCACACAGTAGGCACTCAATGTTTACTGAGTAGATGAATGAATGAGCACATGGACCAATGAAAAATTGAACAAATGAATGACTGGTGTTTTATCAAAAAGAATTTTATGACCTACAGCTATGTCAGTTTCCTGAAGTATCTTGGCCGCTGGTGATATTAAGACACAGTCTTAAAGATGTACCCTGGAGGTTCCCAGACTTCTGTGAGCCCTGCCCAATCCAGCCCAGCCAGCAAGTCTGCATTCAGTCTGATTGCCATCATCATCCACTACAAATCGGAGTTGTTGATTTTCCTTAATGAAGGCTGGAAGTGGGTAATATGTTTCCCAAGTTCAGCATTTCATCTGCACAGACCGCATTTCACTCCGAAATGGGGCAGATTCATTAAAAGTATAGCCAGACGGCTTCCTCTTTGGTTGCTCATTTGCCTACATTTAATGAATGAATAAATAACATGCCTATTCATTACCAACTTTTGAGTGGAAATAATTGCTGGGTTCCCTCATTTGCTTGAAATAAATGTCCTTTGTATTTGGAGTGCCTTCTGCCTGGGTCATCACAGTATTTCCCAATCAATGGGCCAGAGACATCCTCCAGGGATGGATATTCACCTCTGGTTCACCTTTGAGAGAAGCAATCTCTCTTTGGGTCCTCCAGGGCCTCATTCGGTGCACTAGGAATGTTCATTTAGGGAAGGAGACTCTGGACCCCAAGAAGTAAATGAGACTGGTAGCCTCATTAATTCTCTGAGTACACCCTGGGGGCACCTAGGGCATTATAATGTAATTACTACTGAGAAAGTCTAAATTCCTATGCACTTTGTCAAAAAGCATTTTACAGACAAGAAAGTACTCAGTCTTGCCTTCTCTGTGTCTTAGTGTGTAAGTCTGGCCACAGGAAGCCTATTGTGCCACTGGGGAGACTCTTGGTGGATAAAAAGGGGTAAAGGACCCTTGAGACTTCATCACTCATCCTCCTTAAATCTTTAACAAACATTTGTCAAGTACCCATATTAAGCACAAATTAAAGGCTATGGGATCTCTCATCTCCGTCTAGGACCTATACAATAGGTGCTCACGGGGCAGTCCAGCCTCTTTCACCACCTGTGCCAATTTTTCTCTCTCCTTGGGGGCACAGTGGTCTTTCAAAAATGCAAGTTTCATAACATCACCACCCTGCCAAGAATCCAAAGGCTTCCTGTTGCCTGCAGGATTCAGAGTCCTTTGCATGACACAGGATTCCTTCACGTGCTTTGGGCCCTTGTCTGCTCCTCCAGCTTCATATCTGCCCACCCTCAGTCCCACTTTGTAATTATCTGCCTGTCACATGAAACTACATTCAGTTATCTGAATATATTCCATGGTTCCCACTGTTGTGCCTCTGCCCACACTCTTCCCTCTACTTCCTTCCTGTGCTCATCTTGTGATCTTTGAAATGCTGGACCAGAGAATATCAATTCCAATTCCTAGAGGGGACAGGCAAGTGATATCACTTTACGATGGGAGCCATGGATGATGTGATTGGGGGAGTGGTGCAAAGGGGCAAGTGCATGCCTCTTCTAAAGGAGCAGTTACCACCCAGAAACACCTAACTGTTGCCACGAAGGGGATGTGGGCTCAGTATTGTCAGATACACTGCTTTTTAAGAGAAGCTGGAAATCTGCATGGTTTGAGTTCTTCTAATTTTTTAATATGGTGAGGTCTGTTTTTTTTTTTAATATGGTGCACTTTTTTAATTTAATTTTTAAAATGTGAGGGACAAGCAAAGTGGGCCTGAGCTCTAAGTGAAGTTCCAGTTGCTGACTCCTGACTTCTATCCAAGATGGATTCCTTCTTGTCTTGGAAGGGTGAGTGACAGGACATCCTGTTGGTGAAGTCATCTCTCCTTTGCATCAACATTATAGCTTGTCACTCTCTTGAGAGCTTTGAGACCAATCTCTGTGTCCCTGGAAGTTAGTGTAGTACACAGCACACAGTGAATGCTCGATACATATAGGATAAGTAAACAAACAAATGAATGGAGTTTTTTTTTTTTTCCATTTATAAGCTTATAAACCACATCCACTTCAGGAAGACAGGGAGGTGTTGTCATAGCTGGAAAAGAATGTTTTTTTAATAGTCAGCCTTCAACCCTGGTCCTAAGAGGAGTTGACATCCACCTGTGAAAAGCAGTTTGAGAAAGACTACGTAGTCCGGCTGCCTAAAAATATCCATCACCTATAAGATCCGAAATTCCCAACATTAACACCTTCAGTGGATTGTGTTCATGAATATTACCTTTGTAGGCATCCCTGGGAACTAACCCTTCTCTGGAAGGAAATGAAAGAAGTGTTGTCAACTCCTAGCAGTTAACATAAAAATATCCTGAGTTCTTTTCCCATTGGTGTTACCAACTTTCTGTGTGGCTTCAGGCAACTTTCTTCCCTTCTCGGAACACCACTTTCCCGATCTATAAAGAGAGAATTCGGGTCAAATGATGTCTGAGGTCTCCCTCATTAGTGATATTTGGTGTGAATGAAATTAGATAACTGCTACCTAAGACCTGGTCAGAAACTCAAATATGTGTAGAAATGAGGTAAGTGATATGGGCTGGGCAGGGAGTTTGGAAAACTGGAAAACTCATGCCCACCTGAAGGGCACAGTCACTGTTCAAATCAGCTAACCATTGCCACATGGGAAGGTCAGCCCAGAGTTACCTGATGATCTGATTTTTCAATTGCTTACCAAATCTCTTAAACAAACAAAAAGTGTGCTGGAAAAGGAAACATTTACCCTGCTAGATTTGCTCTATCCTTGAACCAGTTCCTGTGAGGAAAGGAATAACATTTGATTGGTTAAGTCTATATCACATGTCTACCTCCCTTGACATGGTTCTGTAAGTCAAAATCAGGAAAACTTAGAGAAAAGCTACAGGTGTCTGCCACAAAGCCACAAATCAGAAAGGCTAATATTGTCCAGGCTCCCTTCTGTTTGTTTTTCTAGGGCCATGCATTGTTTAGCTTAAAAGTGGTTGATTTGAAAAAAAGAACCCATATACTTATTACATACAAGCAAACATTTTCCTTGCCCATATTAGATTTCTGCAGCCTGTTCCCAAGAAAGAGGCAGTTATTAACGATCCATGCATTCCCACCTCCGGGTCTTGCCAGCCACAGAGCAATTCTGCTCAAGGAGACCCTGGTTCACTTCTCAGTAATTCTGACTTCTCAGAGACTGGCTTTTGTTTTCTTTCCTTCCTCCAAAGCATACATATTTCATCTAGCAGCTTTTCCACATCAGCAAAATCCACCGTGCCAGCACCAGATTCCTCTTGTGCACTGGCTCCATTCTGATTAACTCTATTTATATAATTTATTTTGGTTGCCTGTTTCCCATTTGGGAGATCGATACAAATTTAAATGAGAAGCAAGATTATTTACAGCCACTTCAAGTGTTGATCAAACACAGGGCAGGGTGCTAATGTTCTGTCTTAGATAGGAGCCTCCTGTGGAAGTATCTTGAGCTCATCTTCTCAAAAATAAGGAGAATAGGAAGAAAAGGAAGAAAGAGGAGGAAGGAAGGAAAGGAGAGAGAAAAGGTAAGGAAAATGGAAAAAAAGAAAAATGAAAAGAAATAGCCAGCCTAGTTTTCCAGCTCTCCATTTTGGCTGGTATCTATTAAGCATGTTACACGTTTATCCTTCAGCTAAACTTTTATACAGATATCTGCATACTGAGACTTGACTAGAAGTGAGTCACAGAAGTTTTTGCTTCTCTAAGTTCCCAGGTAAAGCAGGAAGAAACCGCCAGCTCATTTGTGCACCAGTTTTTAGCTGTCAATGTGCATTTCAAACAGCTGGCAGGAGCTGACTGCATAAATCAAACTCTGCGGGGATGCTGGCACCCTTCCTCCAGGTCAATGTGCAATCCATGCTGTGATTTGGCTTCTCTGGACTCTCCTTAGCAGAGGCCAGCTTGAAGGTCAGACTTCTTGAACTAGGCCCAATCATGTATATTTGGGGGGAGCGCAGAGAAGAGAATCTTCCTGTCTAGTTTCAACTGCCTACTTTCCCTTAGTTCTCACTGTGGGCATGGCCTGCTTCTTTTAAAGTAGAGGAGGTGGTTGTCAAAAGCATTTTTCCAAGGAGGCCCTGGGCCAGGTCTCAGTACATGCATGCTTGAGGAGAGCAGTGAAGGGTTAGGAATCAGGAAGACTTTGACATGGCATGGCTCTGCCTCTCTTAGGGTCCACGCAGGGCCATATTTCTGTACTCAGAGCCAAAGGTGGTATCCTAACCCAGAGGGAAGGCTTTGGTTTGTTTAATCAACAGAACTGGTTTACATGGCTCTCCAGTGGGAAGAACTCACAGAGTTGTTCATCAGTCAGATATAGTAATCATTTCTGAATAAACTGAATATATAAATGTATAAAAAGGGAAAGAAAATTAAGAGATTCTACATACAAACTTGGTATGGGGGTGAACTTCTTAAGCCAGATAGAAAATCCAGAAGCCATAAAATAAATGATAAATGAGCTGATTAGGAAAAGGGTATTTTAAGTTCTAGTCAACCAAAGGCCATATAAAAATAAAAAACAGTGATAGAAAGGAATAGAACATTTGCAGTACACATAATAGACAAAGGGTTGATATTCCTAATAACTGAAGGTCTCCTATAAATTGATGAGAAAGAAGGTAAACAACCCAGTTTAAAATTGGACAAAAAATATATGAATAGGTAATTCATGAGCAGTATGCAATTAAACACATAAACATTTACCCAACCTCACTGGTCACTGGGCACATGTAAATTAAGACACTTTTGTGGTTCCATTCTTCTCCCATTAGTGTAAAAAAACATTAAAAATGTTAATAAGGTAGTGCCTGTAGCTCAGTGGGTAGGGTGCTAGGCACATACACTGAGGCTGGTGGGTTCGAACTTGGCTTGGGCCAGCTAAAACAACAATGACAAATGCAAAAAAAAAAAAAAAAATAGCCGGGTGTTGCAGTGGGCACCTGTAGTCCCAGCTACTTGGGAGGCTGAGGCAAGAAAATCACTTAAACCTAAGAATTTGAAGTTGCTATGAGCTGTGACACCATGGCACTCTACTCAGGGTGACAGCTTGAGACTGTCTCAAAAAAATATAAAAATGATAATAACTTCCAGTGCTAGTGAGGACGTGAAGAAATAGCAAGTGCATGAACAACTGGTTGAAATCACAATGTAATTTTTGCAAGATGTATTAAAATTCAAAATATTCTTACCATTAGGCCTATTAGTTCCCCTTTTTGAAGTATATATTCCAGAAATAAAGGCTGTACAAAGGCTTATCTGTACAAGGACACATATGAGTATCATCATATTGTTTGTAGTGTCCCTTTCTTTTTTATTTTCATTAAATCATAGCTGTGTACATTAGTGCAATCATGGGGCACAATGTGCTGACATCATATACAATGTGAAATATTTTCATCAAACTGTTTAACATAGCCTTCATGGCGTTTTCTTAATCACTGTATGAAGACATTTGTATTCTTCATTTAGTAAGTTTCACCTGTACCCTTCTAAGATACACCGTAGGTGTGATCCCACCAATTGGCCTCCCTCCACCCATCCTCCCCCCTCTCTTCCCCTCCCTTGCCCTTTCCCTCATATTCTTAAAGAAAAGGAAAAGCAAAAGAGGAGAGGTGGGGAGAGAGGAAGTTAAAGAAAATGACAGAGAGAAAGGGAGAGAGAAAACTAGAAACACTCTGAATGAATGCTCAGATTGAATCAAAAAGAAGAATTAATGAAATTTGGTAAACACACAAGGATCTAGTCATTTAGAGGAACCAGTCAGATCTCCAGGTACTGACATGAAGGAGTAGCATTAATATGACACACAACCCAACACGGTAACGGAGAGTGCAGATAATAGATTTAGCGTAGCTTAGTTGGTGGTGCAGAGAAGAAGGCTTCTGAGGTCAGGCTACCTGGATTTGATTTTTGCCTTCAGCACTTAGTGGCTTGCAAGCTCCTTAACCTCTCTGTGCCTTAGTTTCTTCATCTGTCGACTGAGAAAATGATTGGGGAGGTTACGCAAGTTAATCATGTAACATTCTTAGTACTCTACTGGGAGCTGTTAATAAATGTTAACTATTATTGCTTATAGTATATGATTCCAGATTCCAATTTTGGGGATGCAAGAAAAAGGAGAAAAAAAATTGCTCATGAATTTAGACATTTCTGGTATTTGAATGAGAAAATGAAGGAGGAGCTATGCTAGACAAAGGTGGGGGGGTGAGTGGGGAGAAGGAGAGAAAATCATGTCATCATTGCTCTAGTACTATTGATATGAAATAGCTAATACAGCTGATACTCAGCATTTCGCCTTCCTTAGGGATATAGCAGTTCTTAAAATACTAAAATAGTTTCCTACCAACTGGCAAAGAGTGTCTCCCACTATCCTGAACTTCCTGGGCCCTTCCCTAAGCTTGCCCCCTCTCTCTGAGCTTCCCCATGGTCTAGCAAGTGAAGAGTTAATGTCCTGGTTTGCTCAGGGGTCTCCAGATCCCAAATCCAGCCCAAGGCTTAGATCTCCTGCCTATCTGACTGTGAGTTCTGAATATCACCTCTAACAACAGAAGTATATTACCTATGTAATTTTTAAAAATCAATATATTATAACACAGACTATAATGCAAGGCTACATTTTCACATCTAGGTGGTGTTCACCAAAGCCAAGGCTAGCTTGTGTGATTTGCAAACTGTTGCCTTTTCTGTCACCCTTTTCTCATAGACAGTGATATCTAAATTATTCTCTACCTGGAGCTAGCAATGGTAAATAATTGAACCTCTGGAAGACTATTAAAGACTTTAAAAAAAAAAAACCTTAAATATTATCCACACAGGCTTTTACTGTAAGCTACAGGGCATCCTCCTCAAATTCACTGCTCACAATCTCTTGAGCCCCAGACATCTTTTAGAATAATACCAGAAAATGAATACCCACCTGGTAATGCATTATAATTTTTAGGTCTGACTGTGGGTGGAAGCCAAGCCCAGGCTTGTACAAGTTGGAAAAGAATAAAATGTCCCTAGCTCCAAATAAATAGCAGTGCCAATAACAGATTTTAATGTCCTATCTCCTCAGAAGCTTGGGAGGAGAGAAGTGATCAGGAAGAGTAGAAAATAGGACAAAAAGGGCAAATCAAGGCCCTCTAAGCTGATTATCTTCCAGGTGGGTTCATAGATGGGGCAGTGGAATGAGGCGAGGGAAGTTTCTCCAGGTTTATGTGCACAATGAGTAAAGAAAATAGCTTATGTTTGTGGCCACCCTTCCTTCTTTTGGTACATACCACACTTCATCTCTGTTTTCTCACCTGTGAAGTGGGGCTGCCAAGTCCTCCATCATAGGGTCCTTAGGATGGTTGAATGAATCATTGCCTATCCCGATGATACATCAGAGTTTCAATGCACAGAATGTATTTAGCAAATGAGTTTGCTTCTCATTGATTCAATAAACCTGTGTTCTGGCCCTTTGCTGTGAGCCCTGAAGTAGCAGCTGAACAAGATGTGCTTGACAGCCTCAGGGAGCCCAAAATCACTTTGGGGAACCTGGGACTCAAACAGGTGATTGTGATAGATTGACAAGCATGATAACAGGGGAAGTACAGGTGGCAGTTGGGATGTGCACAAGATGGATAACAGAATCCTTGGAGCTTGTGCAATGCCTGACGGAGGAGATAGCAAGGCTGACACTGAAGGATGAGCTAAAATCAGCCAGGCAAAGAAAAGGGAGGTTAACAGCCACATGACAGACTCTAAGGGACAACATGGGATAGCTATCAAGAATATACAGAGGACTCCTAAATATTATGAAGAAAAGACAGTAAACCCAAGGGAAAGATGCAAAAATAAAACAAAACAAAAAAACTCCAAAACCCTGAGAACAGATCATTCAGATATGAAGAAACCCAAATAGCTCTATGTTGTATGAATTTTTTTTATAACCAGTGAAATGCAAACTGAAAAAAAGGAGGTACTATTTCTTACCCACCAGAATTACAAGACATTAGAAAGATGGTAAATACCAAGAAGAATGAAGCTAGAGACTCTCCTTCCTTCCTGGTGGGAATAAGAATTGGCAATGCCACGTGTGACTTATTACCTATAATCCCTCTCCTGGGTATAAATCTGAGGGGAATGCTAACATATTCATAAAGGGATGAATTTGGAGCATCAAGCTAGGTTGTAACATCAAGAAGTTGGAGGCAACTCCAATTGCCCACCATTAACGGGTTGGATAAACAATAGGTGATAGATGCGTATTATAGAAAATCACACAGCATGAGGGAGTCGCACGCTAAATATATAGAAAACAATGTGGAGAGATCATAAAATAGTGTTGAATGAAGAATGCCTCAGAATGAGGTTTATTACACAATGCTATTTATATTAATTAAAAAATGCAATCAAAATAACTCTGTATATCCTACAATATTTACAAACACGTGTTGAATATATGAGAAAGGATGCCCATAGGGGAGAGGAAATGGTATTGGAGCTAAGGGTATAGAGAAAGAAATGAAAATAAAAGGGCTCGGCGCCTGTGGCTCAATGGGCTAAGGCGCCAGCCACATACACCTGAGCTGGCAGGTTCAAATCCAGCCCGGGCCCGCCAAACAACAATGATGGCTGCAACCAAAAAATGGCCGGGTGTTGTGGCAGGCACTTGTAGTCCCAGCTACTTGGGAGGCAGAGGCAAGAGACTCGCTTGAGCCCAGGAGTTGGAGGTTGCTGTGAGCTGTGATGCTATAGCACTCTATCCAGGGTGACAGCTTGAGGCTCTGTCTCAAAAAAAAAAAAAAAGAAAGAAAGAAAGAAATGAAAATAAATGAACAGTAAAACAAGACAGTAATTGACCACATATGATGATGTGCTAGGGAATTGATGAATGCACCTCTATGCTCTGGAGGTCAGGGAGAAACAAATAATCATTTTAAAGAATAGGGAGAAAATATTTAAGTCAGATGGAATAACGTGCAATTTCTGGAGGCAAAAGAGGACATAACACATTCTAGAATGGAGAAAGAAAGGGCTGGAACAAAGAACACGAAGCAGGGGGTGTCAGGGAGTGACCAGATCATGGAGAGACCCCCAAAGCTGAACCAAATAATCAACATTTGTCTCAAGGGTAACAAAGGACCATTGAAATGACATGATTGCATTTTTAATCTTTCCTTAACCTCCAATAATGAAAAACTCAGCCAGTCAGTGAGTCAGGTGGACTCAGTTGAGTCAGAAGCTCATGATATTTATTTGTATCCATGTGGCATATTTAGCAAGTCTTGATGCAATACACTTTGAGCATCTTAGCACCAAAATCACGAACCTCATTTCCCCCCACTTTTAAACTGATCATAGGACAAGTTTCGCTGACATGACACTTTCGTCAGTAGCAACACACTAGGGAGAATGGAGTCACACAATGTGACCTTGAGCAAAGTCACCTAAACTCTGAACATGAATTGCTTTAGTTCCTTTTTAAGTAACAACAAGATAAGCAGTGTTGTGTTCCAGTCTCAATAGGAATCAAACAGGAATTCTAAATCTTTACAGTAACCTTATGAAATTAATATTACCTATATTTTGCATGAAGAAGAAATAGAAATGGAGAAAGAGGTATAAAGTAACTTGCCCAAGCTCATTAATAGTAAGGCATGGAGTTAAAGTTGAAATGGGTGATTCTGTTTATAGACTGTGTGAGAGTCTGTTTGGTTACATCTCATTGTACTGCCCTCAAATAGGGTTATTTACTTCAAAGTTTGTAGTATTAGATGATCTGCATATAGCATGTCTGGCACACTGAAACCTAGAAATCAATCTCAAACAAATGACCTCTGGGACTATATATGTGTTTTGTTTGATCTGAATAGTTTTTTAATATTTTGTATTAATAGCCTGTCTTTTGAAATATGAACATTTTACAGGAGCATTTAGAATTTTGGTTTTATCCACACCTATGGTGCATCTTAGAAGGGTATAGGCGAAACTTACTAAATGCAGAATACAAATGTCTTCATACAATAACTAAGAAAATGCCACAAAGGGTATGTTAAATAGTTTAATGAAAACATTTCAGATTGTATATGAAGCCAGCACATTGTACCTCTTGATTGCACTAATGTATGCAGCTATGATTTAATAAAAAAAAAAAATTTTGGTTTCGTGTGAGAAGTTGGAAAATTTGGCAAGACTGGGCTCTCATTCCCTTCTGAAAAAAAATCAGTTGAGTAGCAGCTACCCATTTAGATAGGGCATATGCTGTCCAATTTTCCACAGTCCTCACCACTCCCTAATGCCCTAAGCTCATTCTTCTCATTCCCATTAACTGCACAGTCCTAACAGACTTTCATGTTATGAACTCTGTTGTAGGCAATAGACAGTCTAATCATTGAGAAGATAAGACAATACAAGGTTTTAGAAATCCAAAACTTGATCTATCTCAGAATGTAAATCAAAATTAAAATATTTCTGGAGATTTATCTTTGCAGTCTCAATTCTCATTGGTCATTTCACCTTTGGCCTTCATTTCCTCCTTTATAGCCCAGTGACACAACAGTAAATACCACCAAAACGTAAGCACTGGGATTGTTCCTTGAAAGCTGAACATTAGGTTTGGCTTTTCCAATAACTCCCTATTCATTCAAATCTAATTATAAAATGATTTTTAATCATGGTAAAATAAATTCACTCTTCATGTCTGGAAATGTTAAAGCCCGAATTTAATAGCAACAACCAAGCGGGGGAGGGGGGCTCTAATGGATTTGCACTAAGAAGCAGAATATGGCCTGTATTGTCAGATGTTCAATAATTTAACTGCAAATGAAGTGTGTAAAATACAATATTTGTGTCATAAACCACCCAGCTTGTCACATAATAGATTTCTGAAGAGTCAGGTTTCACGACACTGAGCAACATTATGTTGGAACAGTGAAGTAGCCAAATTGAGGTTTACGGGTTCCATTTGCTTATGTAGAAAGAGATTGAGTCTTACTTCATCCAGTGACAAGAAGCACAGAAATGCAATCCTTTTCTGGATCCTATGGTTTGAAAGTAGTGGCTAGAATTCTGAATAATCTTCTTCACATATAAGACGTGGTTTGGAATACCTTTACAAGTTGTGATGATTTTCAAACTGTGTGCAGTGACAGGATCTTAGGTGTGCTGTGAAAATTTTTAAAGATCATTAAAGTATTTTTGAAAGAAGTTCAAAGCACAGTAAGAACATTCTTTTTGTACTCTTTTTCTGGTACAACATAATTTAAGTGTGCTGCGGAAGTTTAACTATAGGTTCAAGTGTGCCATGAGATAAAAATGGTTGAGAAACACTGGTCTAGAGGGATCCTTTGCTTCCTTTGCCAACACTGATCTTGGTAGGCAGAATGATGCCCCCCACCCTAAAGATATTCATACTTGAATCCTAGGGCCTATGAATAGGTTCACTGACATGGCAAAGGGGGAAATAAGGGTACAGATGAAATTATGTTGCTAATCAGCTGAACTTAAAACAGACATTAACCTGGATTCTCCAGATGGGCCCAATGGAATCACAAGAATCCTTAAACACTGAAGGAGGAGACCTCCTACAGTCGAGTTAGGGAGGAGATGTGATGCTGGAAGAAGGTCAGAATGCTGCCATGTGAGAAGAATGCAATAATTTCCACTGTTGGAAGGAACACTGACAGAGGATGAGGCCATGCACCAAGGGATGCTGGTAGCTTCTAGACTCCAGAAAAGGCCAAGATACAGATTCTCTCTTAGATTCTTAGACGGAAGGCAGTCTCACCTCAACAAATTTGATTTTAGCCTAGTAAGATTTTTGTTGAATTTCCAACTTAAATAACTGTCAAGATAATAAATTTGTGTTGTTTGAGCCACTTAGTTGGCAGTAGTTTATTGCAGCAGTGATAAAAATCTAACACACTGACTTAAATGATGTCTGTGGGAAAGATAATAGGGGACCTGGCACAGTGGTCTTGTTCACACAAAATTAGACTAGGAGATAAACCAATGCTGTTATCATATTTCCTCAATTTTCCTATGCACATTTCCATTTCAGGTGGTTCACACCTGTATTCCTAGTACTCTAAGAGGCCAAAGAGGGTGGGATACTTGAGGCTTGAGAGTTTGAGACCAGCCTGAGCAAGATTGAGGCCCCATCTGTAAAAACAGCTGGGCATTGTGGCGGGAGCCTATAGTCCCAGCTACTTGGGAAGCTGAGGCAGGAGAATCGCTTGAGCCCAAGAGTTTGAGGTTGCTATGAGCTATGAAGCCACAGAACTTTCCCCAGGGTGACAGAGTGAGACTCTTATCTCAGAAAACAAACAAACAAACAAAAAATTCCCAGTTGAAAACCACTGGCTTAGACAAAGGAATATCAACATTAAATATGTGTACTTTTTTTTTTTAACAGGTGAACAGTTTATTAAGAATTAAACAAAGGTATGATGTGATACAGTATAAGCAAGATGCTCAAGATAGGTATAATAGTACTACTCACACAAAAACTTAAATTTCACCTCAAAAAAAATCACAAGACAAAAGAGAAAGCAATTTCATTATAAGATAAGATATTTCATGCAAAGTATTAACTCTGCCCCCCCAAAGCCCAACCTCCCAACAAACAAAAAACTATCTGGGAATAATGCTATGCTAACATATTAACCACAGTATAATCATTCATAGGAAAACAATAATTAAACAATGAATTGAATTAAATAACAAAGTTCAAACTGTCATAAACTCATAGACCACAATGATTTTACAAAACAAGCAATTCCAGAAATCTTATAAACAATAAAAGAAATATTTCAATATGATTCTACTTGGTCTGTATACACCTGATATTGAAATTAGAGAAAATATATTGTTATAAAGGGAAATTACAAACATGTTTCACTTATAGATGAGGATGCAATATCCTAAACAACATATTGACAAGTTGAATTTAAAAATTAATATTTAAATAATATACTTTGGTCAAAATTGAATCCAATTTATATGAAAGTTAGTCACTATTTTCTTTTCTTTTCTTTTTTTTTTTTTTTTTGGTTTTCTTTCCCTTACCCCCTCCCTCCTTCTCTGTCTGCTCTCTCTTCCCCCATGCCCCACTGTGTCATTGATTGTCATTAATTGTCCTCAAATCAAAGTTGAATACATAGGATTCATGCTTCTCCATTCCTGTGATGTTTCACTAAGAATAATATGTTCCACCTCCATCCAAGTTACTACAAATGCTACAAAGTCTCCATTATTTTTGATGGCTCAGTAATATTCCATGGTATACATATACTGTAGCTTACCAATCCACTCCTGGGTTGAAGGACATTTAGGCTGTTTCCACACTTTAGCAATTGTAAATTGGGCTGCAATAAACAGCCTAGTACAAGTGTCCTTATAATAAAAGTTTGGTTTTTTTTTTCTGGATAGATTCCCAGCAATGGGATTGCAGGATCAAACAGGAAGTCTAGGTTGAGTTCTCTGAGCTTTCTCCATACTTCCTTCCAAAAAGGTTGTATTAGTTCGCAGTCCTACCAGCAGTGCAAAAGTGTTCCTTTCTCCCCACAGCCGTGCCAGCATCTGCAATCTTGGGATTTTGTGATATAGGCCATTCTCACTGAAGTTAGATGGTATCTCAGGGTGGTTTTAATTTGCGTTTCTCTAATAATTAAGGACGATGAGCATTTTTTCAAGTGTTTACTGGCCATTTGTCTGTCATCTTTAGAGAAGATTCTATTCATCTCTCTTCCCCATTGATGTATGGGAGTATTGTTTTTTTTCTTATAGATTAATTGAAGTTCTGTATAGATCCTGGATATTAAACTTTTGTCAGATTCAAAATGTGCAACTATTCTTTCCCATTGGGCAAAGGGAAATGGGTTGTCTATTTGCTTTGGTTGTTGTCTCCTTGGCTATACAGAAGCTTTTCAGTTTAATTAAGTCCCATTTGTTTATTGTTGCAGTTGTTGCTTTTGCCATGGCAGTCTTCTTCATAAAATCTTTCCCCAGGCCAATATCTTCCAGTGTTTTTCCAATTCTTTCTTTGAGGAGTTTTATTGTCTCATGCCTTAAATTTAAGTCCTTTATCCATCTCGAATCAATCTTCATGAGGGGAGAAAGTGGCACATCCAGTTTCAGTCTTTTACATACGGATATCCAATTCTCCCAGCACCATTTATTGAATAGGGAGTCTTTCCCCCAGTGAACACTCTTGTTTGGTTTATCAAAGATTAGATAGCTGTAAGTTGTTGGTTTCATTTCCAGGTTTTCTATACAATTCTAAATATCTATGTCTCTATTTTTGTGCCAGTACCATGCTGTCTTGACCACTATGGCCTTGTAATACAGCCTAAAGTCTGGTATGGTGATACCCCCAGCTTTGTTTTTATTACTAAGAACTACCTTAGCTATACGGGGTTT
>CAUYRH010058114.1:0-12792 GCA_963574655.1 Perodicticus potto
AGAGGCCTAGAGGAGGAGACAGGGAAAGACCGGGAGAGGAACAGAGAGAGCTTCTCTCTCCCCACTTGAAATCTCTCCCTCTACCAGGAGCTTTGGTGTTTTCTGTATTCTTTTCTGTAAATCAATTCTGTCTTACCACGGGGGGGGAGGAATAATGTAATGAAGAATAATAAAATACATGTATTTAAAAAAAAAGATTCTTTCTTTGACATTTTACTTCCTATTATAGAAGAAAGAGTTTTAATACCTTTACCTTTGGGAAGAATGAGTAAATATAGAAGTTTTACTGTAGAAAATATTCATCAACTCAGAATCTCCAAATATTCTTCATCTAATGATAAGGTCACAAGATTCTTTTCTAAAAACACTATCAATTTACAGAATCAAATAATTCATGACCAAAAACACATAAGAAGAAAATCATCTTCTGAAGAAGACTATTATACACCAGAAAAATGAAAACCTTAAGATGAATGAGGATTCTTTAATATTTGAAAGCATTAGAAAAGTTATTGAATCACCCCTGAACCAGGGCTCTATAGATGATAGTGAAAAAGAAGACAGCCATTCTGAAAGCAGTGTTGATGCTGACAGTGAGGTTCCAGAATCTGAAAGTGCTTCAAGGCACACCATGCTATTTAGATCCAGTAGTGAAGCTGGTGTGCACTCATATGGACACTTTTACCATCCATCAGTAATGGATGGATGCACATACTCATGAGACTGACAGATGTGATGACAAAATGGGTGAAGCTATTTCTCTACTTCATTTGAGCTATGCTAAAACCAGAGATAGAGATTTCTTTTTGTTATTGTTAGATAAAGTCTCTCTTTTTTGTTTTTTTTCTTTCTTTTTCTTTCTTTTTTATTGTTTTGGAGACCGAGTCTCTGTCACCCTTGGTAGAGTGCTATGGCATCACAGTTCACAGTAACTTCAAACTCTTGGGCTTCAGTGATTGTCTTGACTCAACCTCCCAAGTAGTTGGGACTACAGGCACCTGCCACAATGCCCGGTTATTTTTTTTGTTGTAGTTCTCATTGTTGTTTAGCAAGCCCGTGTAGGATTCAAACCCGATAGCCCCAGTGTATGTGGCCAGTGCCCTAACTACTGAGCTACTGGCACCAAGCCTAAAGTCCCTCTAATAATTGGGTCCTGCCCCAAAGAGGTGTGCCATACATACCCCCCTCCCGATCCCTCTTTCCTTCTCCTCACTTGCTCATTTCCCTACTCCCCCTCTTGTATTAGCTCATCTGCTGCCTTCATATTAGAACTGAGTACATTAGATTCTTGCTTCTCCATTCATGCCATGCTTTACTAAGAAGAATATGTTTCACATCCATCCGGTTAACACAAAAGATGTAAAGTCTCCATCTTCTTTAGTGGTTGAATAGTATTCCATGGTATACATATACCAGAGCTTGTTAATCCAGTCCTGGGTTGATGGGCATGTAGGCTGTTTTCACATTTTGGCAAAAGTAAATTGAGCTGCGATAAACAGTCTAGTGCAAATGGCCTTATGATAAAAGGACTTTTTTTCTTCCAGGTAGATGCCCAGTAATGGGATTGAAGGATCAAATGGGAGGTCTAATTTGAGTTCTTTGAGGATTCTCCATACTTCCTTTCAAAAAGGTTGCATTAGTTTGCAGTCCCACCAGCAGTGTAAAAGTGTTCCCTTCTCTCCAAATCCATATCAGCATCTGCAACTTTGAGACTTTGTGATGTGTGGGCTATTCTCACTGGGGTTAGGAGATATTGCAGGGTAGTTTTGATTTACATTTGCCTGATGGTTAGGGACAATGAGCATTTTTTCATATGTTTGTTAAACATTCGCCTTTCTTCGTTAGAGAAGGTTCTATTCATCTATTTTGACCAGTGATATATGGAGTTGTTGGATTGTTTTTTATTGATTATTTGAGTTCTCTGTAGATCCTAGTTATCAAACTTTTGTCCAATTCATAATTTGCAAATATCTTTTCCCATTTTGAAAGTTGTCTGTTTGCTTTGGTTGTTGTTTCCTTAGATGAACAGAGACTTTTTAGTCCCATTTGTTTGTTTTTGTTGTTGTTGCAAATGTCATGGAAGTCTTCTTCATCGAATCTTTCACCAGGCTGATTACTTCAAGTTTTTTCCCATCACTTTCTTTGAGGATTTTTGTTGTTTCATGCCTTATATTTAAATCTTTTATCCATCTTGAATCAATTTTTGTAAGAGGTGAGAGGTATGGGTCTAGTTTCCATCTTTTACATGTGATTATCCAGTTCTCCCAACACCATTTATTGAATAGGGATTCTTTTCCCCAGTGTTTGTTCTTATTTGGTTTATCAAAGATCAGGTGGCTGTAAGATGTTAGTTTCATCTCATGGTGTTCTATTTGGTTCCAAATGTCAATGTCTCTATTTTTGTGCCAATACCATACTGTTTTGATCACTATGGCCTTGTAGTATAGACTGAAAGTCTAGTAGGGAGATACCCCCAGCTTTGTTTTTATTTCTAAGATTTTCTTTGGCTATATGGGATTTCTTTGGGTTCCATACAAAAAAAAGAATTATTTTTTCCAAATCTTGAAAGTACGATGATGGTAATTTAATGGGGATTGCATTGAATCTGTAGATTGCTTTGGGTAGTATAGACATTTTTACAATTTTGATTCTTTCCAGTCATGAACATGGTATGTTCTTCCATTTGTTAATATCGTTTGCTTTTTCTTTTCTTAGGGTTTCATAATTTTCTTTGTGGAGGTCCTTCACCTCTTTTGTTATGTATATTACTAGGTATTTCATTTTTTTTTGAAGCTACAATGAAGGGAATTGCATCCTTGACTGTTATTGGCATACACAAAGGCTACTAATTTGGAGACATTTATTTTATATCCTGAGACATTGCTGTATTTTTTGATCACTTACAAGATTCTTGTGGTTAAAAGCCTTTGGGGTTCTCTAAGTATAAGATCAATCATCAGCAAAGAACGAGAGTTTGACCTTCTCAGCTCCCATTTTGATGCCCTTTATTTCCTTCTCTTGCTTGATCGTATTGGCTAGAACTTCCAGAACTATGTTCAATAGTAGTGGTGATAGAGGACAACTTTGTCTGGTCCCAGTTCTAAGTGGAAAAGATTTCAGTTTTACTCCATTCATTGTAACATTAGTTGTGGGGTTATCATAGATGGCTTCTATCAGATTCAGAAATGTGCCATCTGGGTAGCACTTGTGGCTCAAAGGAGTAGGGTGCTGGTCCCATATACCGGAGTTTGTGGGTTCAAACTCAGCCCTGGCTGAAACAAACAAGCAAACAAACAAACAAACAAACAAAAAGGGCAGTGCCTGTGGCTCAACAAGTAGGGTGCTATCCCATATACCAGAGGTGGTGGGTTCAAACCCAGCCCCAGCCAAAAACTGCAAAAAAAGAAACCAGAGTAATCCAGAAATGTGCCATCTATGCCTATATTCTTCAATGTTCTAGTTAGAAAAGGATGCTAAATATTATCAAATGCCTTTTCTGAATCTATTGAGAGGAACATATGGTCTTTATTTTTGCTTCTGTTGATATGGTGAATTACATTCATGTAGTTGCTATGTTAAACCAGCCTTGCATCCCTAGCAGGAGACTACTTGATCATGATGAATAATGTTTTTAAAATATTCTATTTGTCTTTATTTTTAGACTAGTCAAGTGCAGTAGTGAGAAGGGGGAAAAGAAAAGAACAAGTAGTTCAATCTTTAACTGACTGTGAACAATCAAGTGAGATAAGATGAATGATTTTTTAAATGTGTAGCTGTAATCTATTGGCCAGGATTTTATTGAGAATTTTTGCATCTGTATTCATTAGTGAAATTGGTTTGAAATTCTCCTTTAAATTTGGGTCTTTTCCTGGTTTTGGTATGAGGGTGATGTTTGCTTCAGAGAACATGTTGGGGGAAGATTCCTTCTTTCTCAATTTTTGGGAATAATTTCGGCAGTATGGGTATAAGCTTTTCTTTGAAGGTTTGATAGAATTCTGGGTGAAGCTATCTGGACCAAAGCATGTTTTTGTTGTTGTTGTTGGCAGAATTTTATTGTTTTATCTATCTCAGTTCTTGAAATTGATCTGTTCAAGAGATCTATTTCTTCATGATTAAGTCTAGGGAGAGGGTTTGATTCCAGGTATTTATCCATTTCCTCCACATTGTCAAATTTCTAGGCATGTAGTTTCTTGTAGTACTCAGAGATGATCTTTCGTATCTCTGTGGGATCAGTTGTTATTTCCCTTTTATTGTTTCTTATTGAGTTTATTACAGATTTTATTTTTCTGTTTCTAGTTAATCTGGCCAAAGGTTTATTGATTTTATTTCTTTTTTTGAAAAATTAACTTTTTGTTTCATTAATTTTCTAAATGATTCTTTTGTTTTCAATTTTATTAATATCTGATTTAATTTTGCTTATTTCTTTTCTTCTGCTGGGTTTGGGATTAGATTATTCTTCTTTTTCCAATTTCATAAGATGGTTCATGAGTTTGTTGATGTGCTCTCTTTTTGTTTTTTAAATGTAGGTATCTAATGCAACAGATTTCCCTCTTAAGGCTGCTTTTGCTGTATCCCACAGGTTTTGGTAAATTGTGTCTTCATTGTTGTTATGTTTGAGTAATTTAATGATTTCTTCTTTTATCTCTTTCTGAACCCAATTATCATTCATCATAGGGTTGATTAATTTCTAAGTCTTTGTGTGGGGATAGACTTTTTTTTTTTTTTTTTGAGACAGAGCCTCAAGCTGACACTCTGGGTAGAGTGCTGTGGCGTCACAGCTCACAGGAACCCCCAACTCCTGGGCTCAAGCGATTTTCTTGCCTCTGCCTCCCAAGTAGCTGGGTTTACAGTCGCCTGCCACAATGCCTGGCTAGTTTTTGGTTGCAGCCATCATTATTGCTTGGTGGGCCTGGCTGGATTTGAACCTGCCACCTCAGGTGTATGTGGCTGGTGCCTTAGCCTCTTGAGCCACAGGTGCTGAACCAGGATGAACATTTTTATTGGAACTGAGTTCCACATTTATTGCCTTGTGATCTGAGAAGATACAAGGTATACTTTCTTTTCTTTTAATTTTGCTGAGGTTTGATTTGTATCCTAGGATGTGGTTGATTTTGGAATACATACAATGGGATGATGAGAAAAATGTATATTCCTTAGTTCTGTATATGTCTTTTAATCTCATTTGCTCTGGGGTCACATTGAAGTCCTTTGTATCTTTGTTTAATTTCTGTTTAGAGGATCTGCTCGTTTCTGTCAGAGGCATGTTAAAGCTCCCAACTATTATGGTGTTATGGGGTACCACATTGCTCAGACCCATTAAGGTCTGTTTTGTAAATCTAGGAGCATTTTAATGGGGGGCATAAAATATTTAAAATTTAAATATTTTCTTGTATTGTTCTTTTAACCAGTATAAAGTGTCCATCTTTGTCTTTCTTGAATTTAGTTACTTTAAATCTGCTTGTACCTGAAAATAAGATTGCAAACCCTACTTTCTTCTGATTTTCATGTGCTTAAAATACTGATTTTCATTTTTTCACCCTGAGTCTTGTCCTTCAAGGTTAGATGTGTCTCCTGGAGATAGCATATGGATGGCTTGTAGTTTTTTTTTAACAAGTGAACAGTTTATTAAGAATTAAACAAAAGTATGATGTGATACAGTACAGGCAAGACACTCAAGATGGGTACAATAGTAATACTCACACAAAAAGTTAAATTTCACCTCAAAAAAAATAGCAAGACAAAAGAGAAAGCAATTTCACTGTTATAAAATAAGATATTTCATGCAAAGTATTAACTCTGCCCCCCCCCCAAAGCCCAACCTCCCAACAAACAAAAAACTATCTGGGAATACTGCTATGCTAACATATTAACCACAGTATAACCATTCATAGGAAAACAGTAATTAAGCAATGGATTAAATTAAATAACAAAGTTCAAACTATCATAAACTCATAGACCACAATGATTTTACAAAACAAGCAATTCCAGAAATCTTATAAACAATAGGAAAAGAAGAAATATTTCAATATCATTCTACTTTATCTGGATACACCTGATATTGAAATTGGAGAAAATATATTGTTATAAAGAGAAATTACAAACATGTTTCACTTATAGATGAGGATGCAATATCCTAAACAACATATTGACAAGTTGAATTAAAAAATTAATTCTGTACAACCAAAGAGACAACAACCAAAGCAAATACACAACCTACACAATGGGAAAGGATATTTGCACATTTTGAATCTGACAAAAGTTTAATATCCAGGATCTATACATTACTTCAATTAATCTACAAGAAAAAACCCAACAATCCCATACATCAATGGGGAATAGAGATGAATAGAATCTTCTCTAAAGACGACAGACAAATGGCCAGTAAACACTTGAAAAAATGCTCATCGTCCTTAATTATTAGAGAAATGCAAATTAAAACCACTCTGAGATACCATCTAACTCCAGTGAGAATGGCCAATATCACAAAATCTCATGATTGCAGATGCTGGCACGGATGTGGGGAGAAAGGAACACTTTTACACTGCTGGTGGCACTGCAAACTAATACAACCTTTTTGGAAGGAAGTATAGAGAAAGCTCAAAGAGCTCAATCTATACCTCCCGTTTGATCCTGCAATCCCATTGCCAGGCATCTATCCAGAAGAAAAAAAAAACCCACTTTTATTATAAGGACATTTGTATGAGGCTGTTTATTTCTGCCCAATTTACCATTGCTAAAGTGTGGAAACAGCCTAAATGTTCTTCAAACCAGGAGTGGATTGGTAAGCTATGGTATATGTATACCATGGAATATTACTCAGCCACCAAAAATAATGGAGGCTTTGCAGCATTTGTAGTAACTTGGATGGAGGTGGAACATATTATTCTTAGTGAAATATCACAGGAACGGAGAAGTATGAATCCTATGTATTCAACTTTGATTTGAGGACAATTAATGACAATCAATGACACAGTGGGGCATGGGGGAAGGAGAGAGCAGACAGAGAAGGAGGGAGGGGGTGAGGGAAAGAAAATAAAAAAAAAGAAAAGAAAATAGTGATTAACTTTCATATAAATTGGATTCAATTTTGACCAATGTAGTTTTTATTTAATCCATTCAGCCAGCCTGTGCCTTGTCAGTGGTGAATTCAGTCCATTCACATTTATTGAGAGAATTGATAAGTGTGTTAGAATTCTATTCATCTTATTTTGTGAAAGTCTGTTGTATAGTTTTATCTTTGCAACATTGTGGAAGCTAAGTTTTGACCCTTACCTTCTGGGTGTTTACTTTGCTGGTGGTCAGTGTTGAGAATAGGTCTAAGTATTTCCTGTAGAGGTAGTCTTGTGGCGAATTTCCTCAGTGCTTGTATATCTGCAAAAGATTTGATTTCTCAGTCACTTTTGAAGCTTAGCTTAGCAGGATACAGAATTCTTGGCTGAAACTGTTTTGTTTAAGAATGTTGAAGGTAGCTCAGTGTCTGTAGCATAGTGGTTATGGCACTAGCCACATACACTGAAGGTGGCAGGTTCAATCCCAGCCTGGGCCAGCTAAACAACTGCAGCAAAAAATAGCTGGGCATTGAGGTGGGCACCTGTAGTCCCAGCTACTTCAGAGGCTGAGGCAAGAGAATCACTTAAGCCCAAGAGTTTGAGGATGCTGTGAGCTGTGATGCCATGGCAATCTACTGCAGGTGACATAGTGAGACTCTGTCTCAAAAAAAAAAGAATGTTGAAGGTGGATGACCGTGATCTTCTGATTTAGAAGGTGTCAGTTGAAAAATCTGCCGTCATTCTAATGGCTCTGCCTCTGTAGGTGAGTTGGTGCTTACTCCTGGCTGCTTGCAGAATTTTTTCTTTCATGTTGACTTTGTGTACATTTGTTACATTGTGTTTTGGAGATGCTCTGTTGGAGTTGACATGACCCATGGTTCGATATCCATCTGAATGGAGTGTATCAGGGTCTTTGCTAAAATCTGGGAAGTTTTCATTTATGATAGTCTCCAGTAGGGCTTCCATAACTTTGGATCAATCTTCTCCTTCATGAATCCATATTATTCATATGACATTTCATGGAGTCTCGTAATTCTCTTAGCACCTGTTCTGCTTTCTCTCTCTGCTTTTCTGCCTCTTTAACTACCTGGGTTAACTCAAAAACTTTATCCTCTTGCTCCAAGGTTCTTTCTTCTCCATGGCCTAACCTATTTTTGATACATTATACTGCATTTTTACATCCCCTAATTGTCTTCTTCATTTCCTTAAGCTCCACCATATCCTTTCTATATGTTACATATCTCCCATCTGAGTTTTGGTTCTGTCTTTCCATGTCTCATCCATTCCTTTTATTATCTCTATCATCCATATTTTATTTTTAATAATTTTATTAAATCATAATTGTGTACATTGGTGCAATCATAGGGCAGAATGTGTTTCATATACAATCAGAAACATTTTGATCATACTGTGAGAGATAGCCCTCATAGCATTTTCTTAATCACTATATAAAGACATTGATACTCTACATTTAATAAGTTTCACCAGTACCCTACTAAGATGCACCATAGGTTATCATCCATATTTTAAATTCCCTTTCTCTCAAGGTCATTAATTTTTTTTTTTTTTTTTGAGACAGAGTCAGAATTTTTTCTTTTTTGAGACAGACTATGTCATCCTGGGTAGAGTGCCATGGTGTAACAGCTCAAAGCAACCTCAAATTCTTGAGCTTAAGTGATTCTCTTGCCTCAGCCTCCCAAGTAACTGGGACTACAGGTCCTTGCTATAATACCTGGCTGTTTTTGGGTTGTAGTCATCATTGTTGTTTGGCAGGCCCATGCTTGATTTGAATCTGCCAGGTCCAGTGGCTGGCTCTCTAGCTGCTGAGCTACAGGCACCAAGCCAAAGTCATTAATTCTTTATAGGTGGAGTCTTCTGCAGAAGCTGCCTCATGGTCCCTTGGGGAAGTTCCTTGGTTTTGGTTTTTCTTGTTGCCTGAATTTTTCTGTTGGTTCCTCCTCATGTGTTCTTTCTTCTAGTTCACTTCCTTGTCCTCCTACTTAATTCTCACTGTCCCCTTTGTTAGAGAAGCAGGCATAAAGCAAGCTGAGATAATGCAAACATGGAAATTAGTAACAAATAAGAAAGAGTTTTATAAACAGGACAGTCTTTTAAGGAATATTAAAAAGAGGATTCTCCTTCTGTCTTTCTTAAAATGACAATAAGGGATGTGTGTGTGTGTGTGTGTGTGTGTGCATAAGGAGAAACAAATAAAGATTTCAAAGAGAAGAACTCTATAGTATAGTTTTCAAAGGTTTTGGAAATACAAATTAAAAAACAAGAGCTAACTTTTTAACACTTGGCATTGGTCACATACATATGAAGCCCTCTTTGACTCTGACTGACCTTCACCTTTCACATACCCCAACTATACAGTCCATTAAGATGTATTTTGTGTCTGTCTCATATCCTAAAATTACTTCTATCACAAAAACTACAGGACAGTACATACTTGAAGTTTTACATCTGTATGTAAATGCACCAAATCATAAGCTACTTCTTAAACAGTGGGTCATGCTTTAATGATATATGTATTTTATGAAATTTGTATGATGTCAAGTGCATATTAAGGTGTCAATAAATGCTCAATGAAGAAATGAATACAGGCTTGGTGCCTGTAGCTCAATGGTTAGGGCACTGGCCACATACACCAGGGCTGATGGGTTAGAACACAGCCTGGGCCTGGTAAACAACAATGACAACTATAACAAAAAAATGTAGCTGGGCATTGTGGTGGGCACCTGTAGTTCCAGCTACTTGGGAGGCTGAGGCAAAAGACTTGCTTAAGCTCAACAGTTTGAGGTTGCTGTGAGTTGTGACGTCATGGCACTCTACTGAAGGCAACATAGTGAGACAGAGTCTCAAAAAACAAAAAAGAAATGAATATGTTTTTCAGGTGTCCTATTTTTCATAGTCAGACTCCTTGTTGGCTCTTTCTGGATGGAAGATGTGAGGAAAAGAAGAAGAGATTACTGTGAGTGTGTTGGCTGAGCAGGGAGAGAGAGCTGAACTGTAAGGTGTCAGACAAGCCAATTGCAGCAACTACAAGAGAAAATGAAAGTTATAGAAAAGCATTTATTCTACTATATTGGTATAATCAAGAATATAAAACGGAGAAAGCACTGATTCCCCTTAGTCCTCCTCCCAACTCCACACTACCTCTCTTCCCTTGGAGAGGTGCATTGGTAAAAACTGAAGTAAGGCAGCATCCCTGGGGGTGCGGGGTCACATTCCTGTTGAGGGTACTGTGAACAAAAGGTCCCTGAAGTTGTGTGAATCCAGACACCAAGAGCGAGGAACAGGGCTAGGTGTGGAACATTACTGAATGCTAAATCAAAATGGGAAAATAGTCTTGAAGATTTTCTCCTTATTCCCCTTTACAAGAAGGCCTTGGAAGAAGGCCAACAGTTCCAACAAAGGAATCAAGGAATAAATGTCATGATGTCAAAGAGCATGACCAGCCGGAGGGGCCTGAGTCCTTGATTGCCACTCCCTCCAGAGCCTTCAATGCACAGGCCTACAGCAAGTCTGGTGTGGGGAGGGCAGCATCCCCCACAATGACTGCCAAATAATTGCTTATGGTCAGGCCTGAAAAATCTTACATGAGTCTCTAAACACAAGCTGACTCCCCAGTGACCTATGTTATAGTGCCACCCAATCCTGGTTCATTACTCCACATATCTGTCTGTAGAAAACTTTGAGACTGGGTGAAAAATCATAATCCTTTCCTCTTGAAATCTGGAAAAATCCATTTAAAATAAATACCTTTTGGGTCTAGTTCATTTTTCATATGACCTGGTCTTCCATGACTACTCTGCCAATTGGTAAACATATAATGCTAATGGTTATACATTTGGTTATTGATGATCAGATACAAATGTTGACCACCTGACCAGTAATGTGCCTGGTCTCATATTTAAGCAAGTGTTCTCTGCCCATAACTGCTCTGATTCTTTCTGACCCCCAACACACAATTATAAGGAAACACAAAAATGAGACCACAATGTTAACAGAATTGAGAAAGAGTGGTCCTCTGGAAAACCACTTTTATTCTTTTCATAAAATCCAACCCAATAATTTAAACCCACACTCATTTTGGTTACATTGTAGTCTCACTATTCCTCTGTTTGGGGTGGCAGAGACTCCCAATTTCAAAGGTTTCTAATGGTGTGCTACTTGAGGAGGTTCCCATTGCAGTATTTCTCATTAGTAATTTTCTTATAGAAAACTGGAATTACCTTGAATTGGGTCCTCCACTTAAGTTGTAAGTTGTGTTGTTGTGGAATTAAGTATGCATATATCTATCTATCAACTAAGTTGTTTCTACAAATAAAGTTTATCCTGAAAGTGTTAATCAGTTACATTCATTAATTGCATGATACTAACTTGCACTTAGGAGGAAGAAGAAGAAATTGTCCCATTCTCATATTAGGTAAACAAAGGCTGAAGTTCAGATGGTTTACCTGTCTCATACAAAAGTTTATGACTTTAATGGTAGAACAAACCCAACAGTGATGAAAGCAATAAACTGTCTATCGTATTAACTTCTACAAACTCCTTTCTATGGGTGCTGGCTGTGGCTCAGTGAGTAGGGCGCCAGCCCCACACACCGAGGGTGGCAGGTTCAAACCTAGCCTCAGCCAAACTGCAACAACAACAACAAAATAGCCAGGTGTTGTGGCAGGTGTCTATAATCCTAGCTACTTGGAAGGCTGAGGCAAGAGAATCACATAAGCACATGAGCTGGAGGTTGCTGTGAGCTGTGATGCCACTTTACTGAGGGTGACAAAGTAAGATTCTATCTCTAAAAAAAACAAAAACAAAGACAAAAACAAAACACCTTTCTAACACAAGTGTATTATTTCAAACAAGATGAAATTCTTACTTACCATCAGGTAAATTTAAATGTGTTAGTGTTTTTCACATCTTCAGGAAGCAAATGATACAACATTTTCTTAGCTTTGTTTTTGTATCCAATCAACTGTTGACCCACAGGACTACTAGTTTCAAAGCAAAATCTGTTCAAGATTCATAATTTTCACATGATTTTTCCTGAGGGAACTATTTTAGTGGTAATGAAAACTTGGAGACAGGGGCAACTGAAACATTAACTTAGGCAAGCTTGTGATACACTAAGTCTTCTGGGGAAAACCTGTCTCCGGCAGGCAATTAGCAGAGGAACTGACTTCTTGGCATCATCAAGGAAGAATAATACACATATTTCCTTAGGGAAAAATATTTCTTTCTTCCTTCAGGATCATTCTTGGATCTCCTACATTATAAGGAAAATAGAAACAACTGCAACAAAAAAATAGCTGGGTATTTTGATGGGCGCCTGTAGTCCCAGCTACTTGGGAGGCTGAGGCAGGAAAATTGCTTAAGCCCAAGAGTTTGAGGTTGCTGTGAGTTGTGACACCAAGGCACTCTACTGAGGGTGACATAATGAGACTTAGTCTCAAAAACAAACAGACAAACAGAAAAAAAAAACTCACCATATCCCCATATTCTCTTATCTACTTAATGATATCTATTACTATAGATAGCTCATATGTGTGAAATCATACACTATTTTTCAGTTTGGTACTGGCATATTTTATTAGTAAAATGTTTTCAAGGATCATCCATGTTGTAGCTTAGGTCATTTCATTTTTGTTTATAGCTCAATAATGTTTCTATTTAATTAAATCCCCTATTTTTTCTACCAGTTCATCTTTTGATAGAATTTAAGTCGTTTATTTGGGGG
>CAUYRH010058116.1:0-26259 GCA_963574655.1 Perodicticus potto
CGGGAGGCGAGGTGAGAAGAGAAGAGAAATGGAGAGAGAGAGAAGAGGCGAGGAGAGGAGAGGAGAGGAGGGGGAGGGAGGGGACAGAAGAGGAGAGGGGAGGGAAGAGTAGGGGAGGGGAGGGGAGGAAAGGGGAGGGGAGGGGAGGGAAGGGGAGGGGAGGGGAGGGGAGGGGAGGGGAGAAGAGAAGAGAAGAGAAGAGAAGAGAAGAGAAGAGAAGAGAAGAGAAGAGAAGAGAAGAGAAGAGAAGAGAAAAGAAAAGAAAAGAAAAGAAAAGAAAGAATAGCCAAAAATAGAAAAAACTAGCCAGATGTCATGGGGGGACACCTGTAGTCTCAGCTTCTCAGGAGGCTGAAATAGAAAGATCTCTTGAGCCCAAGAGTTTGGGTTGCTGTGAGCTATGATGACACCATGGCACTCTACCTAGGGCAACAGAGTGAGACTCTGTCTAAAAAAAAAAAAGAAAGAAAGAACGAGCCAGGCCCTCTTGACTATTGATGCCACAGGATACAGGCTCTTAGGTACATGATTCTCGGGGAGGCTGCGCTTGTCTCATGGCAGACACACACCTGTTGGAATGTACCAAACAAAGGACTGTGTCAGCATTTGTAGGACTCCATTAGTCTAAAAGGCAGCAATTTTGTGAAATAGATTGTTTAACCCAAGATCAGGAAAAAAAGAATCAATTATCTAAAACAATATGAATGCATTTCATTGTGGTTAATGTTCTATTTTTAAGGACCATATGAGAAAAATCCCTTTTCTTTTTTCTTTACCTATCTCTAACCCACAACTCAACTGTTCAACAGTTAAACAATTTACAAACTGAAATGAAACACTCATCCAGTGTTACCTCGTTCCAGCTGACCCCTTAGAATTCAAAAAATGAAAATATGATGAAAACTATTACTACACATAACAAGCTAATAAACTGTCAGGTCAACATAAGAATAATGATCATATGGGGGGAAAAAACACATGTTGGTCCTTATCTATAAATTAGCTAAAAATAATAGTTGATTTTTATACAAAGTGCCTTTACTAAATTCCTTCTTTGTCTTTTTTTCTTTTTTTTGTAGCGACAGAGTCTCACTTTATCACCCTTGGTAGAGTGGCATCACCCAGCTCACAGCAACCTCCAACTCCTGGGCTTAGGTGATTCTCTTGCCTCAACGTCCCAAGTAGCTGGGACTACAGGCGCCCACCACAACGCCCAGCTATTTTTGTTTTGCAGTTCAGCAGAGGCCAGGTTTGAACCCGCCACTTTTGGTATATGGGGTCGGCGCCCTACTCGATGAGCCACAGGTGCCGCCCTCCTTCTTTGTCTTTAACAAAAAAAAAAAGTCTCACCATGGCGTCACAGCTCATAGCAACCTCAAACTCTTGGGCTTAAGTGATTCTCCTGCCTCAGCCTCCTGAGTAGCCAGGACTACAGGTACCTGCCACAACGCCTGGCTATTTTTTTGGTTGCAGTTGTCATTGTTGTCTAGCAGGCCTGAGTTGGGCTCAAACCCACCAGCCTCAGTGTATGTGGCTGGCACCCTACTCACTGAGCTACAGGTGCTGAGCCTAAATTGCTTCATTTTTTATGCTTGTGTTATTTACCTACAGTCAATAAAAATTACTTTCTTTTGTCTCAGCACCTGTAGCTCAATGGCTAGGGTACCAGCCATATATACCAGAGCTGGCAGGTTCAAACCCAGCCCAGGCCTGTCAAACAACAATGACAACTACAACCAAAAAATAGCTGGGTGTTGTGGCAGGCGCCTATAGTCCCAGCTACTTGGGAGGCTGACACAAGAGAATCGCTTAAGCCTAAGAGTTTGAGGTTGCTGTGAGTTGTGACGCCACAGCACTCTACTAAGGGTAACATAATGAGACTCTGTCTCAAAAACAAAAATTATTTTCTTTCCTTCCAAGGTATAGTTAGAATAAACCAATGCAAAATATCTCATTTCATTAGCAAGTCAAGCCTGCTAGTAAGGAACAAAAACTGCTTTATATGCGGAAATGATGCCTAGAAAGTCCTCCCAGGAAAGTGGCTGTTACCTGCTTTTACTGCCTATAAAATCCTAGCTTGTCAATGAAATAAAGCAAGGCATTGAGAAAAAAAAAAAAAAGAAAGAAAGAAATCCTAGCTTGAGGTAGGAAAGATGTCACTGCACATCAGCAAAACTTGGGGATCTTGGGCGGCACCTGTGGCTCAAGGAGTAGGGCGCCGGCCCCATATACTGGGGATGGTGGGTTCAAGCCCAGCCCTGCCCAAAACTGAAAAACAAAAACAAAAACTTGGGGATCTCAAAGAAAGAGGTAGAGTGGAACTGAATAATTCTGGTTCCTGAACTTGAGAGAAAAGCTGATTGAGGTATGGGGACAAAAAACACAAATGCAACATGATCAAACCAACAAAAAAGCCAACTCTGGCACATAAAAATAAATCACAACCCCAAGGGATTTACAAACCTCAAGATAGAAGTTAACTTGTAAGCCTGAGTGTATGACTCTAGTTTTGCTAATGACATCAAAAAGATGTCATACATGTCTATGCAAATATACAAAAGGATTAAATAAATGCTACTAAATCCCAAAATTGCAAAACCAACTTCTGTGGTCAAATCCGTATCCTTAGGGACAGAGTCTTGACCACAAGGAGGAACTACTTGACCAAAGATGACTCTGCCCTGTCATTATTTTGCTCAAGGGTACACATCACACACCACAATCAGAGAGTAAAGACAAACAAGAAATGCTGTACAGCCAGGCATAACGGCTTATGCCTGTAATCCTAGCACTTTGGGGAGGCCCATGCACAAGGATTCACTTGAGGCCAGGAGATTGAGACCAGCCTGGCAACACAACACAACCTCATCTCCACAAAAAGTTTAAAAATTGGCGGGGCATGTGCCTGTAGTCCCAACTGCTAGGGAACCTGAGGCTGAAGGATTGCTTGAGCCCAAGAGTTTGAGGTTGCAGTGAACTCCAGCCTGGACATCAGAGAGAGACCCTGCCTCTTAAAAAAGAAAGAAAACCTATGAGGGCTATCTCTCACAGTACGATCAAAATGTTTCTGATTGTATATGAAGCACATTCTGCCCTATGATTGCACCAATGTACACAATTATGATTGAATGAAATTATTAAAAAAAAAAAAAAGAAAGAAAACAAAACCAAAACGCTGCACTCTGAGATAAACCAAAAACATTAAGGTCACTGAAACACATAAAACCTTGTACATTTCCTGTAAATTAGAGAATCCCTACTAAAACAACTGCTTCCTTGACTCTTGCAATACTGATATCTGAAAGTGCCATAACTTTTGAGACATAATAATGAGGTGAGGAAACTGCTATTTTTCCACCATGAACAGACTAATTATAAACATGGTAGGTAACCTTACTAATATCGTGGGTAATAATGGTTTCTCCCATTTTTTCCAAATTTCTCCTTTCCTCATATCTCTGTTGTGTGTGATTGACTTCCTTGCAACTTCTTTGCAAGTAAATTTCCTTTCTAAATGCGTTTTTGTCTCTGACTTCCTTTATGAACAAATTCTAAGAGGCCTATCAATCAGATAGATGCTATGACATTGCTCCACTATCATAACATAACCAGGTTTCCTTGCCCAGCTCCCCAAGGAGCACCTGTACCCACGAAACACAAATACAGCTTTCCTTCCCAAGTGCATCCTCATGCATCCCTCACACATCCCAAACACAGCTCGTCTTCCCACGGACACCACTCACCTTGACAGAGTTGTCTTGACTGGAGGTAGCAAGAATGTGCTCACTGTCTGGGTGCCAGTCCAGGCCATGGATTTTGGAGAGGTGGGCTGCTAAGTACTCTACCGCTGTACTGGGTTTCTGCAAAGGATTAGCACTGAGTGTTACCAATATAGAAAGAAGTCATTGTCTACCACAGAACAGTCTGCTGAGTGGGGATACAAAAATACGACCAGATTCTGTCTTTATCCTTCAGAAACTCCACCTTGCTTTGTTTAAACCAAACAAAATAACACCAAAAGACTTATCCAGCTTTTCATGTGATCCTGTACATGGGCCTGTGAGCCTAACTGCTTACCGCTCCTGCCTGCTGCACGAATTCTACGGAGGATACAAGGGGGGAGTATTTTCACCCTTTAATAGTGCAATCTGACAATTTCCACACCCTTTCCTCACAATCACCCAAGAAGAGGGCCAACACATCTAAAGAGACCCAACCACAACCAAAAGCATAAAAGCATCAATCTTAAAATGATAGAGCACTAAGATCCCAAAGAAGAATGAACACACATTATAAAAGAAAACAATACAAAATTAACATGCATGTGTAACAGGAACAAACTCAGAAGGAAACTTCAGAAATATACAATAAAACAAGATTTTTTTAAGCTACCAAGTTGGAATATATTTGTTAATACTATTCAATGGTATTGAGGCTGGTTTTATCACTGCTGGTGTACAGAAAAAATAGCACAACTTTTCTGGGGAAAAAATTGGCAAGATTTATATGGGGAATAATCCACAAGAAGCTTTAGATACAAAAATGTTTATCTTGGTATTATTTGAAACACTAGAAAACCAGAAGCAACCTAAGTAATCAACAAGTGAGGAATAATAAAAATTAATCAATTATACTGCAACTATGTGATACGATAGGATACAGTCACAAAAAGTTATATTTAGAAAGAGCGTATAACATGGTGATAATGTATTTGTTATAATATCAAATGACAAAAAAAAACCCCACATAACTATGGACACAATAAAACAAATCAAGTTTTAAAAAAGGTATAGGGAAAGAAAACAACAAAATGTTGGCATTTGTCTCCAGGTAGTAGAATTATGAATGATTTTTATTTACTCACTTGTATTTTTTTTTTTTTTTTTTTGAGACAAAGAGCCTCAAGCTGTCACCCTGGATAGAGTGCCGTGGCATCACAGCTCACAGCAACCTCCAACTCCTGGGCTCAAGCGAGTCTCCTGCCTCTGCCTCCCGAGTAGCTGGGACTACAGGTGCCCGCCACAATGCCTGGCCATTTTTTGCTTGCAGCCATCATTGTTCTTTGGCGGGCCCAGGCTGGATTCGAACCCACCACCTCAGGTGTACATGGCTGGCACCTTAGCCTCTTGAGCCACAGGTGCCGAGCCAGAGCCTATCAATTTTTTAAGTAAAAAAATTCTTGCCAAAGAAGAGCAAAAAGGATCAAAGATATAACTATAAGCTTTCCTCTCAACTCTAAGACAAATTAATTTATACCACTATTCACCCACCTACACGTTTTGTGTATCATACATTACTATTCTTTAACATATCAAAATTAGAGTTTTCAAGAAACCATGTTTGTACACCATATTATTAATTCTATAGCTATTAAACACTTTATATGATAATTGAGCACTTATGTGCAAACCATTTTTCCTAAGTTACTTTCACATGTATTTAACTACAGTATCTAAGTATTTCAAGTTTAACAACAACATTAAAGCCTTCAACATTAACATACCATATTTTCCCAAAGTTTGTACCAAAAGGACTCAAAAAATATCACTATAGGCTCGGCGCCCATAGCACAGTGATTATGGTATCAGCCACATACTCTGAGGCTGGTGGGTTCGAACCCAGCCCGGGCAAACTAAACAACAATGACAACAACAACAAAAAAATAGCCAGGCACTGTGGCAGGCACTTGTAGTCTCCCAGCTACTTGGAAGGCTGAGGCAACAGAATCACTTTAACCCAAGAATTTGAGATTGCTGCAAGCTGTCATGCCACAGCACTCTAACAAGGGCGACAATAGTGACACTCTTGTCTCAAAAAAAAAAAAAAAAAACTGTAGACTTTATCTGACACAAAGTCTGTCACTGACAGCAACAGTTTACGAGATTACTGTGTGCCAAATAAATACATTATCATATTTTGTCCTCACAACAACCCTGTGAAGAGGGTACCATTATTATCTTCATTTTACAAATAAAGAAAGTGAGATTTAAAAATGCTAAATATCATGTGTCCAAGATCACAGAACTACTAAGTATTAGGAACCTAAATTTAAAACCAAATGCCTACCTTCAGAGAGTTCGAGCGCTTCAGTGCTACTGATTATTTCATAAAATGACACTATTTGAAAAGAATTCGTATCTGAATAAAAATTAATCATTAATAAAAAAGTATAAATTAAAATTTTATTTTGAAACAACCTCTAACTTTGAATCTTCTAAACTCAGAACTTTGTTAGTTCTGAGATCTAACATGCATGGAAAATCCAATCCCTACAATAAGCTCAGGGCTTTAAGACAATAAATAAACAAATACTGTTACCCTCCTGTGCTAGGTACTGTGGCTATAATAGTACATTAAAAAGATGTGGGTTGCCGGGCGCAGCGGCTCATTCCTGTAATCCCAGCACTCTGGGAGGCTGAATCGGGTGGAATGCTTGAGCTCAAGAGTTCAAGATCAGCCTGAAGAAGAGCGAGACCCAGTCTCTAAAAAAAACAGCGAGGTGTTGTGGTGTTGTAGTCTCAGCTACTTGGGAGGCTGAGGCAAGAGGATCACTTGAGCTCAGGAGTTTGAGGTTGCTGTGAGCTGTGACACCAGAGTACTCTACCTACGGCAACAAAGTAAGAGTGGCATTCACCATGATTCTCAATTTTCTAAGTTCTTAGAACTTAAGCAGAGATGGGAAAAAACAACTCATTTCAACTGAATTAGGGTAAGGGAGGAAGAAAGGCAGAATAAGCTTTTTAAATTAAAAAATAGTAGTGAAGCAGCATTTTTATATTTACACAGTAAATGGCTTGTAATCCTAGCACTTTGGGAAACCAAGGCAGGAGAATCACTTGAACTCCAAGAGTTCAAGGCCAGCCTAGGCAATAGTAATACCCCATCTCTATAAAAAATACAACTGGCTGAGCCTAGTGGTGGCACACGCCTATAGTCCCAGCTACTTGGGAAGCTGAGGCAGGAGAATGGTTCAAATCCAGAAGTTTGAGGTTGCAGTGAACTATGATGATAGCACTGCACTCTAGCCCAGGAGGCATAGCAAGAACCTGTCTCAAAAAAACAAAATAAGCAAAATAAAACAGTAAATGACGAAGTCACTTCATACACGGTAACCCATCAGCCAACTGCTCAAGATACAATTTGAAAAGCACAGATTCATAAAGATGTATTTGCCAATAGAAGGATTATTTCGGTCAGGAAGCAACTCAAAAGAACATCTTACTTTCACCAATGCAATAAAGCCATTTTCTATTTAGTGCCAATCACTTCTGTTTTGGACTCTTCACACACCATCTCTAATGTATTTACGAAAGATAAAAGTATTTTCTTCTTTCTATATTTTTATCTCACAAAAATCTATCACTAGGTTTGAATATAATTTGTACTTTGTAATCACACTGTAGTCAAAATAAATAATACAACCCATGTACTTTAAAAATTCATATTCATAGGCAGTGCCCATAGCTCAGTGGGTAGGGTACCAGCCACATACACCAAGGCTGGCAGTTTCGAACCCAACCCAGGCCAGTTAAAACAATGACAACAAAAAAATAGCCAGGCGTCGTGGTTGGTGCCTGTAGTCCCAGGTATCTGGGAGGCTGAGGCAAGAGAATCGCTGAGTCCAAGAATTTGAGGTTGCTGTGAGCTGTGATGCCATAGCACTCTCCCAAGGGTGACACAGTGAGACTCTGTCTCAAAAAAAAAAAATTTCACATTCACACATTAAACAGTATGCCCTCTTTCATAAGTAAAATTTGGTCTTTGATACATCACCTAAGAAACAGGATTTCAAGGTATTTTGTAGTGGTGCTCCCAGCTAAGGCAAAGAATAAGTGGGTCTTTGCTAACTAATAGTCACAGGAGAGCACCATATAGACCCAGGAAAAGCCTACTTCTCACAGACCTTGTCACCCCATCCTTCTCCTTTTCTGACAAAATGAAAAGGCCCTGTAAAAACCATTGTTTCCTCATCTATAATCTATACAGAAAAAATCTATACAGAACAGAGCTACAATCTATACAGAAAAATCTCTTACCCACCCACCCCAACCTCTTTTTGTTCACCTAAAGGGCATATTTTCTTTATTTCCCACCTTTGTTATTCATCCTAACCCCACCCCCTATTTCTCAGCAAAAGGTCATTTTGTCCTATGGCCAGACAGCAGAAGAGTCAGCTAGCTGAGTACCCAGGACTTGTGTAATAGTGAAAAAAAACAAGGAAACAAGGTCTACCAGACTGTAATAGTTTTTGATCTTTGGGAAAGGAGTTCTCCCTAATCTATATCACGCAATAACATATAAGGCTATCATTCCACATTGACACATTCCACTATACCTAAAAGTTACAGATTGTTTTTATTTATACTTCCTATTTGATAATACGAAACATACTAAAACAAAGCAAGAACAAAAAATCACAGGATCAGGAAAGACTGTACTAAATTCAATTACTTTTCAAACTATTTTCCAAGAACTATTTTATAATGTAACAACATTTTGGCAGTAGAAAATAAACTATCACTGGGGCAATGACTCATGCCAGTAACTCCAGCACTTGGAAAGTCAAGAAGGAAGGACTGCTTGAGGTCAAAAGTTCAAGACCAGCCTGAGCCTGGACAACATAGCGAGATACTGCCTCTACAAAAGAATTTTAAAAATTAGCCAGGCATAGTGGTGCCCACCTACAGTCATAGCCATTCAGGAGGCTGAGGTAAGAGGATCACTTTAGCCCAGGAGTTTGAGGCTGTAGTAAGTTATAATTGTACCACTGCACTTGAGCATGGGTGACCAAGTGAGACCTTGTCTCAAGAGAAGGGAAAAGAAGGGGGGAGCAGGGAGAAGCTATCACTCAACAACTATTTCAGTAGATTTTTAATCTTTATTCTGTGTAACTGAACAGAAAAAATTTATGGCAAAGTAAACCACAAATCAAACCATCGTAATTTTACACTCTGAATATGCTCCTCTAATAATACACAAACACAATGTAGATATGTATTTTATGAGTTGGCCATGCCATTTAACTGACTTTAAATACTGAAAAGTTCCCCAGGATTAAAACCATGTAGAAGAGGTAACAGTAAAGGGGAAAGAAAAATCGATGAACTTCACAGCCCACAGCCCAGAAAAATGATTAAATACAACAGAAAAACAGAACTTAAGATAATAAACTGATACCAAAAACAAGATGGTTACAATAACTGAGGTACCTTTTAGCACTAGTTGACAATTTAGCAGCAGTTTTGCTGGATATTTTTCCCTCCTTTTTCTTGGGCTGAACTTGCTCTCTTTCTGGTTCTTGCTGAACACTTTCACGTTGGTCTCCATCGGAACTTCCTCCACTAGTGCTCGGACTGTCATCAACTCTTTGTGCCTCAGTGGACATTTTAGATCCTGGATCAAAGAATCAAAAATTATTTAGCTGTGAGGAGGACTACTGTAAAGTACCTCAAGCATAGAGAGAAAGTGAGCCTCAAAGCAGAACAAGTAAAACTCAATATAAAATGGATAAGTTGACAGTTCACAAAACAAACAGCTTTAGGGACTGCTATAACTTTTCTTTCCTCCATTCAAAATGTACTGTGAAATAAAAAAACATGAAAAATGTATACACAAAATTTCACAGCAACATTATTCATAATAGCCAAAAAGTAGGAACAATGCAAACATCCATTAACTGATGAATGGATAAACAAAATGTAGTAGATCCACATAATGGACCATTACTTCAACATGAAAAGTCGAATGAAGTGCAGTATCTACATGCTACAAAACTGATGAACCTGCAAAGGTTATGGTAAGTGAAAGACGCTAGCCACAAAGGACCATAAACTGTGTGATTCCATTTACATGAAGAGTCCAAAATAGGTGAATACTTAGAGACATAAAAGTACATTAAGTGGTTTCCAGAGGTTAAGAATGAAAGGAGAATGAGGAGCGACTGCTAATAGGTGTGAAGTATGCTTTGGGAATGATAAAAATGTTCTAAAATTAGGTAATGATGTTGCACAACTCTGTAAATATTCTAAAAACCACTGAGTTATACATTTTTAAAGAGTGCATTTTATAGTATATGAATTACATCTCAATATGCTGTTATAAAAAAGAAAGTAAAAAATGACTGAGAACCTACTTTCTATCAAGCACTGTACTAAGAACTGCCAGAAATCTGGACTAGTGGGCAAGCAGACTTGCTAAGTGCCCTAAGAGTGGTTAGTACAAATGGCCACAAGAACAGAGAAACAGGGGGACACTTTTAAATGAAGACATCATCAGATCTGAGCTGAGGTTAAAATCTTCTAAACCAGCAAATTTATTTTAAGTAACCTTTGTGGTAACAGAACACAGAGGCCTGAGTGATTCTAAATAAAAACTAAACTATTTGATAGCATATCAGTTATATATGCTAAGCAACCATGTTTCACAAGAGATAAAGACTACATTGAGACACTGAAGAATTCATTTTTTTCCACAGTCTAGATGAAATATCCCTCCTGGCTTTCAAATTCCCTTTGCTCTGAGTTCACGCTCCCCAAGCAACTCTGATTACCAACTCAATTTCCTCAATACTTTGATAGCAGTTACAACCTAGATAAAAGACACAAAAAATTCTAGTAAGTGAAGGAATATTCCTTCTCAACTGTTATCCTATCATAATCAATTTGAGTTTGATTACTATAACTACATCCCTTATGACCCAAACAGTTTATAGTGCTCTGAAAGATCCAGAACTGAACAGACAAAACCCATGTCCAAACTCTAAAAGGCCTTGTGCTCACCATGGTACTGTCACCTAATCACCACTTTCAGTACCACCTAGCTACCTTCTCGTATACTTCTTCAAAAAACAAAACTACCTATGTTTAAGAAGTACCATTAGCAACACAAAATATGCCTTGAAAACTCGTGAACAAATTCTTTCAAAAGGATACTTTTAATTACTCAAATTCAAACTTGAAATAAAACTTTTTCTAATATCATCAGAATAAGAATAGGTAATAGATAATTTAAATAAGGCATACATTTTTATTACTATAATTTAGTTAAATGGATAGCTAGCTGATACTGATACAAATTCATCATCACTGAAGATTTACTTAACCTGTAGCTTCCTCTAACCAAAATAATTTTATAATGAAAATCTTTAGTGGTCTGGTAATTTTATGGTAAGACAAACGAAAAAGCACTACAAAAGAATGGAGGAATCAGAAAGTCCAGAGACGCAAATATGAAATAGAAAATACTAATATGTATACCAACACACCACCCACATCTACACCCTCCTCTCGACCCCACCAACTCCCTTCCCCCTTGACAGACAAAAACAGGTGTGCCCAAACAGCTCCGAAACACACCAATGGGAACTCTACTCTTCTACTTATTCTGTAACTGTACATCATCAGTCTCTAGTGACATCTTTTATGAGCACTTAGGTCACTTAATAGAATACTGAAACTTTATATCAGTATGTTTCATGTCTACTTCTAAAAGTCCTAATATTTCTATTTTTTTATTTTTATTACACTTTAAATTCTCATTCTTAGATTTAGCATTTGTTTTTTCAGCTTACTTCTTTCAGTTAAAATATATCAGAAGGTTAAAACCTTGTATGTACATAACAGCTTACTAGATAGACTGGATATGCACAAGAGTAAGTAAGAGAACAATTCTCAGGGAAAGATGCTCAGATATACCAAAATGCTGTCAGCAATATCTTAAGAAATGTGAAATGAGTGACAATCAGTTTATATATTTTAAGCCAGAAAGAATTCATCACATGACAAATATAAGGAAACCCAAATGAAATAATATTCTTACACTGAGGCTGTGGCTTCAGTTTAATGAATTATGATTAAATGAACTATATGGAGAGTTTCAGTTGCATATGGTATTAGTTATAAAGCTACGCACACTTCTCTGTATTTATGTGCATTAACATACTAATAATGCTATGATTACATAATCACTTAAAAAAAGATTACTCAATGATGTAATCTGAGCCATAATCTGAAACCAAATTTCATAAACTACTGCAGAATATCAGAAGAAAACTAAAGTAAAAATTAGTCTCACTAGAGAACTATTAAAAATACTATTTTAAATGGACAAATAGAGGCATAATTTCTATGGGTTCACCAAAAAGAAAAAAATGTATTTTCACTTTTGACCTACGATATCTTTTTTCATCCAAATCCTAACCTACAAATAATCATTGATAACTACTATAGAAACTTTTAGAAATAAAGTTTTCATTTCTCTTTTTTAAATATCAAGAATAAAAGGAATTTCTACCAACTTTGTTTTTTGAATGCCTGATTACAGAACACATATGGGGGAAAAAATGTTGCATTCAGGTGCCACTAATTTTCATAAAAACAAAGTCTATAAACCATTTTAATTAGTTATAAGTAACAAATTGCTGTCTTGTCTCTCTAATACAAATGAATACAAACTTCTGAATTGTAACTTTTTAAACATTATCTTCTAAATTACCATTTTAAAATTATCTTTAAAAGTAATTCCTAAATATCTAATTTGATCCAATCATCTAACTTATAGGAAAAATAAATTAAAATCCCTAAGTTACAAACACAGGAGCTACTTACCACTGACATTTTCAAAGACAGTGAGATACATAAATTGATATGTTTACTTCAAACTCGAAGTAAAACTTGGCTTTTAAACATAAAATAGAAACATAATCCTTCCTAAAATATGTATTAAGAGTTTAAATATTATGCCTTCTTCAACCCACCAATGTCTAAGCGTGTATTAGCTATGTACTCTAAGCTGTAATTACAGTCCTAGAAATCAACAACAGTGAATGAAACTCACCTGTTCCATAAAAATGAAATTATCTGACTTTAAATATTACTGATAACATAAAAGCAACTATATTACTATATTCACTTCATAAATCTAGCCAGATAAGCGTTACAATAGTAACTAATAGTATAAAACTGCAAAAACAAGTGTTCATTTGAGCTTTTATAACAGGAAACCGTTTAATTTTGTCGTGTTATCTTGCTGTCTTCCTACTCACAGTTCTAACGTTTCTAAGATATAAAATAACGCAATTCCTATTATATGCACATTATCTGGCAACATCTAGCTTTAAAGTTATTTATGCACAAAATAAGTGGAATACTTTATTCTGGAGCAAAGGGTGCTGTAGGAGAGACAGAGTGGGGTATGATATTATATGAAAACACTCTATCTTCAGCATCAGCCACGTACGGAACTCCAAAGAGCCAAGGAGCAGCTGTCTGAGTAAAGGCAAATATTTAGATTCTCAAGGTCCAGTCTGAATTATCACATATTCAGAAATACTTTTTAAAGAGTCAAGAGACTATAAACTAAGAAGAGCTTAAAATTTTTGTGAACCGCGAGATCATCTGAGAATAAACCCTAGCACCTCCTTTAGTACTTTTCAATAAAATCTTTTGGGTGGACTCTCAAGAATACACAATACAAAACGAAGAATCCTGAAAACACGCAAATAGGTCTAACAGGCACCGAACACAGGATGATGTCTTGCTAAAGCGGCCTTAATTTCCTTAAGAGAAGATGGATTGGACATTTCTGGTTGGATGTAAAGGAAAAGGCCACAAGAAGCCACGCTTTATCTTCATTAGAAATGGTAAAGGGCAAAAGGATGAAAACATTATTAGTGAAGAAGACAGAAGAGGGGAGAGAAGTGAGGAGGGGGAAGCGGGAGAAAACAGAGGGAATCCAGTTTCAAACCAGGCCAGTGGGGGCTGCAGAGGAGAGACCAGAGAAAAATGGGCTTCGTTGCCAAACTGTGACAAGCGCCAGGAATCACAAAAGACCAATACAACACACACCCCACACCAGAGCACACACAAATTACACCCCACAAGGTCTTCTCCCGGCGGGCCACCGGGGTGCGGCGGCGGAGCCAGACCTGCCACTCGCCGGGAGAGACACCATGTGCAGCAATTATGCAATTAGGGAAAACAGCAAAAGATCAAGCCGGGCACTTTCCACCGTGACATTTATCCTGTACTTTTGCAAAGACTTAGTTCCAGGATGCGGCTGGGAGAGGGCAGGGGCTGGGAGGGTGGAGAGGGATGGGGAACTGAGAACGAAAGAGGGGAGAAGAAGGGCAGGAGAGGGAAGAGGCGGGGGAGGGGCTGGGAAGGAGGGGGAAGGGTAGAAAGGGCGAGAAACGGGGGCAGGAGGCTCGCGGGAGGCGGCGCAGGGACCAGGCACGCCGGGGACCGAGGAAGGGGGGACCGGGGGCGCGAGCGGAGACCTGCGGCGCGGAAGGGAGCTGGGGCAGTGAGAGGACGCCCGAAGACGGCAGGCACGGGCACGGCCCTCGCGAATACCTGAAAGAGGGGCGTCCCTGCAGGTCGCAGGCTCGAACCAAAGCCCGGGACAGGGGGCTGCCGAGGCGCGAGGGAGGAGGAGGACTGGGGAGGCCCCAGGGACGAGATGTCCCCCGCGGACCGTCTAGTCCCCGAAAGCCGGACCCACGCACCACGCACCCGACCACGCCTGTCCCCTCCGCGCTCGCGCCCGCCCAGACTCACCCTCAGCGCTTCCGCTGCCGCCGCCCCCGGCCGTTCCAGCTCTGGCTCCGGAGGCTGCTGCCCACGGCTGCCGCTGTGGCTGCCCCTGAGTCCAGGAAAGTGAAGCCACCACCTCCAGCAGCCGCCGCCGCCGCCCGGCCGTCCGCGCGCGCGCCCGCCACTGCGCGTGCCCGCCGCCAGCCCGGGAGAGACCGCGAGAGCGCGAGCCCCACGTCGGCCGTGCGGCGCCGCGCGCCTCCCTCTGCTCCCCCCGCCCCTCCTCCACCGGCGCGTGGCCGCGAGGGGGCGGGGCGGGCACGCGCATGGGCGAGTTGCCCCGTCGGCTGGGAGAGGGGCGGGGGCGCGGCGCGGAGCGGAAAAGTAAAGTGACAGGCAGGTCCTGCGGCAGTCCGGGCAGTTGCGGGGGGGGTTGGGCGAGGGTCGTCCCACGGGGAAGGGTCGGCAAAAGTGGGGGAAACCGAGGCTGAAGGAACGGCTTGAAGAGATGGGACGCGGGGACCTTGACGGGCACGCGCATTAAAGGGAAATGCCGGATAGGGGCGGGGGGCTGCCTCTAAAGGCAGGGGGCGGTGGGTGGGGGAAAGCCTTCTACCCCACCGCCACCAACTCTACCTCATACCCTCGCCTCAGAGCTTTCGCATAGCAGCTACAAGGACAAGGACTGATCCTATTAACACACTAAACCAAACTTGTGGACGGTGGTGCCACATGCACCCAAGGTAGAACTTCACATTGCCCTTGAAAGTTCGCCCAAGCTAAGCCTGACACTGCAGCACCGAAGTCCTGCTTTTTTGCTTGCCTAATGCAAGAATGCACACCAGCTGGTAGCAAGGCGCTCCAGGCCATTTAGACCCGGGATATGGGGAGAAGGGTGAGGAGACGGAAGTGTAGCGTTAGGTACAGAGTGGTGGGAAGCTGCTTTAATGCCCAGTTGAAGGGTATGTGAACAGCAGCAGCAGCACTGTGAGTGCCCTGAGGGAACGTTAGCTTTTCCTATAAGTTTTACCCCAATAACCATTTTTTTTAAAAAAACTGTACCTGTTTTGCAAATTCACCTTCCACAAAATTTCCCCTACCCTGCCTCCAGCGTCTTACCAATGGAGTGTTGATGCTCCTAAACCACTCCTAGCCTGAGATTCTGGCTATACGTGGAAAAGTTGTCATGCCTAGACAGGGCCAAAGACAAAACCCCACCAAGGAAAGAAGTAGACCTAGTATATACTAATTCACTTGAACATAACCTAGTCACATACATAATTAGATGAGGAAGCCTACTAGGTGCCCTGAACCTAGCATGGGGTAATGAGCAGAGCTGAGAGCAACTTAAGCAGCCTAAAGAAATCAATACAGTAAGACCAGAAGACAGGAGCAAGTCAGGAACCAAGCACATGTCTGGAACTGAAAATTCTTTAATCAAACACCTTCGTGAAGAATTGACTGTTGGCTTTCTATCATCTGTGAAAATTCCCCCCAAAATTATTGTCACTTAACCTCCGTAAATCACCATGGAGCAAAAACTGGATGCATTTTTGTGAATCGTTTCTATTTGTCACTCAGGACATCATCAACAGGCCCCTTGAACTCCTATATTGGAGGGTTAGAAATTAACATATGCCAGGATCATCAATTTTATAGCCACCTATATCTTTCACATGGTGCAATATACTAGTAGGCATGATAGGTTTGTAGGAAAAGAGGATATAGAATGTATCATATTTGCTTTTTATTATTTAGAATATGACCAAATAGACCATTTCATAGACGGACTTAAATGTGTGTATAATTTATTTTACCTTATAAACCTCCTCATAGTATCATTTTCATTTTACCAGTTGTGTTTTAATAATATAGAAAGATCAAAGCCTCCCGTGTGTTTTGCAACTCTTTAGTAAGGATAGATGACAGAATCTCCATTTCCTAGGTCACTATGTTATTCTTCAAATAAACTATACTATGTAAAGATTTTATATACTCTTCTCTATATACCCCGTTGATATTTTGTTTGTTGACAACAAGTATCTTATAACAAATGTTCTTCAGTTAGAGAAAGTATCAAAGTTGTGTTTTAGTCATTGGTCATTGTCCACTGGGCTAGGGATGCAGCAATGTCAACTTTTGTCTTTGTGGAAGGGATTGGAAGAGGTTTCAATGCTTAGTTGCTAAAACCCTGGTTGCTACAGTACTTAGTTTTTCTGTAGATGTTTTAACTGCTATTCAGCATTTAAGTTCAAAATGAGTACAAATCAGTTACAATTTTATTTATTCAAGGAATGTTTATTGATACCAGGTGTTGTCTGATATGGAATGAGACAGAAAAATCGCTGTCCTCAGAGCCTCTCTATCGCTGACCCTCTCCACCTTTTTACACTCTACATACAATTCATCAGCAAATTCTGTTGACTCTGCATTCAAAAGCACATTCTCAAGTATCCATTTCTTCCCATCCTCTTCCCCACTGCTAATGCCCTGGTCCAAGCCACCATCATCTCTCAATTAATAGTCTCCCACCTGATCTTTCTGCTTCCTACTGTCTATCTTACACACACACACAGCAGTCTGAATGATCCTTAGATTATGTCTCTCCTTTCCTCAAAAATTCCAATGGTTTTTTATGCTAGAGTGACTGCAAAAGTTATTATAATTGCTGTTAATACATTTCTTTGCTTGGGGCTAGAACGTAGTGGTTCATACCTATAATCTTAGCACTCTAGAAAGCCCAGGTGGGTGGATTGCTTGAGTTCAGGAGTTCAAGACCATCCTGAGCAAAAGTGAGACCTCATCTCTAAAAATAGCAGGGCAAAGTGGCAGTTGCCTATAGTCCCATCTACCCTGGAGGCTGAGGCAAGAGGGTCTCTTGAGCCCAAAGAGTTTGAGGTTGCTGTGAGCTACAATGCCTTGGCACTCTACCAAAGTACTGAGTGAGACTCTGTCTTAAAAAAAAGAAAAGAAATTCCCTTGGGCCGCGCCTGTGGCTCAAAGGAGTGGGGCGCTGGCCCCATATGCTGCAGGTGGCAGGTTTAAACCCAGCCCTGGCCAGAAACTCAAAAAAAAAATCCCTGCATAATCTGCCTGCTGTCCCCAACCCTTCTGACCTCACATTGTACAATTTTAGCCCATACTCATCTCCTTCCAACCACACTATCTTTGCTATTATAGAATACATCAAGCAGGCTCGGCGCCTGTGGCTCAACAGGCTAAGGTGCTAGCCACGTACACCTGAGCTGGCGGGTTTGAATCCAGCCTGGACCCACCAAACAACAATGGCAGCTGCAACCAAAAAATGGCCAGGCGTTGTGGTGGGCACCTGTAGTCCCAGCTACTTGGGAGGTGGAGGCAGGAGACTCACTTGAGCCCAGGAATTGGAGGTTGCTGTGAGCCGTGATGCCACAGCACTCTATCCAGGGTGACAGCTTGAGGCTCTGTAACAAAAAAAAAAAAAAAAAAAAAAAAAAATACATCGAGCATTCTTTAGCCTCAAACTTATGTACATGTTATTGCCTATCTCTAAAACATTCTTCTCTCCCTCTCTTCCTCCAAAACTTATCCCCTTCCTCTGCTTCATTTTGTCCCTAGGATTATCATGTAACATTTTTTTTTTGTTTATCTTAGTCTGCACTTTCTTCTACTTCCTTCTTCCTTCCTCTTCCCCCCACCCACCATATAAAAGCATCTTGAGAAAAAGGATTTTGTTGGCTGTATATGTATACATATATTCAATGTTGATTGACTGAATAAAATTGACCTCATTCAGTTGATGACATAATAGAGGAGTAGTTTTAATTTCTTTTTCTTTTTCTTTTTTTTTTTGTGACAGAGCCTCAAGCTGTCACCCTGGACAGAGTGCTGTGGCATCACAGCTCACAGCAACCTCCAATTCCTGGGCTCAAGCAAGTCTCTTGCCTCCCCTCCCAAGTAGCTGGGACTATAGGCACCCACCACAACACCTGGCCATTTTTTTTGGTTGCAGCCGTCATTGTTGTTTGGCGGGCCCGGGCTGGATTTGAACTGGCCACCTCAGGTGTACGTGGCTGGCGCCCTAGCCCGTTGAGCCACAGGCGCTGAACCAGTTTTAATTTCTTCAATCGTAATAATTAGCACTTACTGTATCACTAATTTATGCTAGGCAACATGCCAAGCACCTTCCACTTACTAGGTCATGACCACCATATGACTTGGTTTCTTTTTTTTTTTTCAGCCTGTTGAGCCACAGGCGCCAAGCCATGACTTGGTTTCATTCAGTCAGCCCCACTGTAAAGATGAGAACACCAAGGTGCGTAGAGATTAGGTCACTTCCCCCCAGTCACACAGCTAGTGAGGAAAAGAATTGGAATTTGAAATCAGTAGTTTGGCTCTGGAATCTGAACTCAGGATACTTTACCATGAGTTCAATGTTACAAACAGATTTTTATTTGATATTTCCCAGTTTCTCTCCCCTGAGACACAGACTTGGTGTTTAAGAGAAATCGTTCACCTTCCTTATATTTCCTACCCTGGTTCATCAATCTGTCATCATGAACTCACTCCTTTCATTCATTTTTTATTCCTGGGCATTGATATAGAGTCAACATTTTTCCCCCCTAGAACCGGCAAATGGGAATATTGTTTAAGTGTCTTCATTATAACTTTGTTACTGCTAACTTCATGAGTTGATAGAGTCAAAATTAGTTTTCCAGTTTGAATGGAAAGGTGGTAGAAAAGACTTAGGGGCAGTGTGGGGTGGGACCTGGGCTGAATTTCAGCAGAAAGCATCACACTGGTGGTAGAGCCCTGCTGCTTGTTTAAACAGCTTCCATTCTTGCTAGACACTCAATAATCAGGAGTTATTAAATATTTGGATTGTCCCTCCTGAAAGAATTATATTAGCTCAAGATTACTAAAGGACCTTGAGAGAATGAATGGAAAACAATGATCTTTTGCTTACAAATTTGGCTTTCCAGAGGCTGTAGGCGCACCCCATTGTCTAGTAAAGTACTGACAGGAAGGTACAGACCAGGTGCTTAACAATTGTTTGTTGCATAAAGGAATAAATGAATGAATGAATGAATTTCTAACAGGGTATGGAAAGAGTACTGAGGACAAATTCTCCTGACTTTCTCACTCAGTCAGAAATTGCTACCTGGACCAGCATGTACGATTTTACATGTTGCACATAGCAAAATGTCAAGGGGAGCCCTTGATACATAGTATAAATTAAGATGTGAACACAGAAGTGTAGCTGCTCCTCTGGCTCAGTCTCTAAGATGGCTCTTAATAATCCCTGCTCCTGGTATTTACGCCCTTTTGTAATCCCCTCCCTCATCATCCCAAAGTTGGTATAATGCTGAGAGCTGATGGTATGTCACTTCCTAGATTAGAGTATTACAGATATGAGGCTTCCATCTCGCTCGTGTGCCTGCTCTCATGCTGTCTCATGCACACACACTCTGGAGAAGCGAGCTGCCATATTGTGGGCAGCCCTATGGAGAGGCACATATGACTAGAAAACAGGTCTCCTGCTAACATTCACATGAGTAAGCTCAGGCCCAAATCCTTCAGCCTCAGCTAAGCCTTCAGCCCTGATAATATCTTTTTTTTTTTTTTTTTAGAGACAGAGTTTCACCTTGTCACCCTCAGTAGAGTGCTGTGGCGTCACAGCTCACAACAACCTCCAGCTCTGGGGCTTAAGCGATTCTCTTGCCTCAGCCTCCCGAGTAGCTGGGACTACAGGCGCCCACCACAATGCCGGCTATTTTTTGTTTGTTTGTTTGTTTTGTAGTTCAGCAGAGGCTGGGTTTGAACCCACCACCCTTGGTATATGGGGCCGGCGCCCTACTTGCTGAGCCACAGGTGCCACCCCAGCCCTGATAATATCTTATCTGCAACCTCATGAAAGATCTTGAGCCAGAAACCCCAGGCAAGTCATTCTTAAACCTTGAGATATTTGTTGTTTTCAGCCACTAAGTTTTGAGGGCGATTTGTTATGCAGCAGTAGATAATTAATAAACATGATCTCTGCTTGCTAACAATGAAATTCCCCCTCAAATCCTCCATGTATCAAGCATGCAGCTGCTGTGGTAGTTCCTGCAGGGCAAGGAGGCCCACTCACTCCTGAAAGGGGCTGTTATATACACCTTCCCAGAAACACAAGCAGAGGTATAGGTAAAGGGTCTCAAGAAAGACCATAGGCCAGGAATGGAAAAGAAGAAAGTGAAGAGAGGCCACCTTTAGATGCCACAGGAGTAAGAAACAAAGAATCTGCTCTGGAAAAGACAATCTAAATAGAAAGGAAAGAACAATGGTATCTATGAGTCAGTGATCTGCTGAGTGATGAGACTATGGTTGAGGTTTTATTTGTTATAGTTATCATAATATTATTAGTACAATAAATAAAAATATTTTTAACTTAGAAGAAACTAATAAATAAACAGACAAAAAACAAAGACTTGCCCTAGGTTGTGCCGTTCTTGGGCAGTACAGAGATGGTTTGGAGCTGAACTGTCTGGAGTCATGATCTATGAGATGGTGAGCAAGTGACTTATTACTGTGTCAGATGTCTCCCCTACAAATGGGACTTGTTAGTTTTTTTAATTTTATTTTCTTTTTATTAAGTCACATAAACATAGTTCATGAATACATTTATGCATATCGGGGTACAATATGTTGATTTTTTTTTTTTTTTTTTTGTAGAGACAGAGTTTCATTTTCTTACCCTTAGTAGAGTCATGGCATCACATAGGTCACAGCAACCTCCCACTCCTGGGCTTAGGTGATTTTCTTGCCTCAGCCTCCCGAGTAGCTGGGACCACAGGTGCCCACCACAATATGTTGATTTTTTTTTTTTTTTTGTAGAGACAGAATTTTACTTTCTGTCCCTTGGTACGGTGCCTTGACATCACATAGTTCACAGCAACCTCCAGCTCCAGGGCTTAGGCGATTCTCTTGCCTCAGCCTCCCAAGTAGCTAGGACTACAGGCGCCTGCCACAATGCCTGGCTATTTTTTTGTTCCAGTTTGGCCGGGCTGGGTTTGAATCCACCACCCTCGGTCTATGGGGCTGGTTCCCTACCCACTTAGCCACAGGCGCTGCCCTGTAGATTTTTTTTTTTATACAATCTGATGTGGTTACATCAAACCAATCAACATAGTTTTCACCACATTTACTCAATTATTGTGTTAAGACATTTAGATTCCACACTTGAAAGATTTGACTTGTACCCTTGCAATCAATATGCTCCATAGGTGTGGTCCCGCCTTTTACCCTCCCTCTATCAAACCTCCTGGGACTTGTTTCTTTCTTTCTTTCTTTCTTTTTTTTTTTTTTTTTTGCAGTTTTTGGCCGGGGTTGGTTTTGAACCCACCACCTCCGGCATATGGGGTTGGCGCCTTACTCCTTTGAGTCACAGGCGCTGCCCAGGGGACTTGTTATAATAGCTAATTCTTATATAGGGTAAGAGGGAAGATTAAATGAGTTAATATATGTAAGCAACTTGAATAGATCTTGAAGCAAAGTACAATGGAAGTGTGAGCTACTAGGTTTCCTGGTGCTTTGTAAGTGGGCGATCATGTCACCCTCAAGTCTAGGTGTAATTATCTCACCTCAGTTTGCCATTTTCTCTTGTAAATAGTCTCCTAGGTCTCTCACAGCAGCATGTCTCCCTGCATCTCATACTGTTTGAAAGTCTCAACACTTGTGGCTCAAGTGGCTGAGGTGCCAGCCACATACACCTGAGCTGGCAGGTTCGAATCCAGCCTGGGCCACCAAACAACAATGACGGCTGCAACCAAAAAATAGCCAGGCATTGTGGCGATGCCTGTGGTCCCAGCTATTTGGGAGGCAGAGACAGGAGAATCGCTTGAGCCCAGGAGTTGGAAGATGCCGTGAGCTGTGATGCAACAGCACTCTACCCAGGGTGAAGCTTGAGGCTCTGTCTCGGAAAAAAATAAAAAATAAAGAAAAGTCTATGATCCCTACTTTGTTGTGGACTCCTCAAGGGCAGAGCTGAGGCCCTATTTATCACCAGGCCTGCATATTAGTGTAAAGAGAAGGCACCCTGGAATGGTTGGCCAATGAATGACTATACCTTCATTTTCATCTGCAATGTCTCCAAATTATGGAACTCTAGAGATGAATGGCATTGGGCTGCGTCTTTCATATCAACAACAATTTCAAAGAATCCATAAACTCTTTACTATTTTTTATGAATTTAGGAAGCATACTAATGAATATTTTTCAGTACTTTATGAACACTCTGCAGATGCCATAAAGAAAAAAAATGTGAAATCTCCTTATGTCCAAGTGAGAGAGGATTTTGGGGCAGGGAGCAGTGTTCGTTTCTTTACCTTATTGTTTTTATTTTCCTCTACATTTATCTTAGCACTACCTTCTATACTTGCAAGTGCACAATGTGTTTTCATTGTTGAGACAGAGTCTTACTCTTTTTTTTTTGCAGTTTTTGGCCAGGGCTGGGTTTGAACCCACCACTTCCAGCATATGGGGCCAGCGCCCTACTCCTTTGAGCCACAGGTGCCACCCCAGAGTCTCACTCTTGCTCAGGCTAGAGTGGCAGCCTCAAACAAGCCTCCTGCCTCAGCCTCTCCAGTATCTGGGAGTATAGGCGCCCATCACAAGGCCTGGCTAACTTTTCTATTTTTTTTCTATCTGTAGTAGAGGCGGCGTTTCATTCTTCCTCAGGCTGGTCTCAAACTCCTGACCTCAAGCAATCAGCTTCAGCCCTATAGTGCTAGGATTATAGGCATGAGCCACTGCTCTCAGAAAGTGCACAATTTTTTCATAACTGTATTATTGAAGAATACTTCACAAATCATACAATTCACCAATGTAACTTACATAATTCAATGATTTTTAGTGTATTTGTATATTGATGGGAGGGTACAACTTTTGCAAAAGGTGAAGAATAAAGACTCTTCTACTCTCTTGTTTTCTATCCTTCTTCTTCTTTTTTTTTTTTTTCTGATACAGAATCTCACTCTGACACCCTCGGTAGAGTGCCATGGCGTCATCATCGCTCACAGCAACCTCAAACTCTTGGGCTGAAGAGATCCTCTTGCCTCAGCCTTCTGAGTAGCTGGGACTACAGGTGCCTGCTATAATGCCTGGCTACTTTTAGAGACTGGGTCTAGCTCTTACTCAGGCTTGTCTTGCTCTTTTCTTTTTCTCTTTTAGGACATGGCTCTTCTCAGAGAATATGCTGCCATTCATTTTTTACTTGACACTAATCTTATAGAAATTCTTCTGTGATTAAATACACACCAACATGAGCATTCTGTATTAAATTTTCCCATTTTCTCCTTAGGGATTTTGATCTTTCAGGATTTTAACGTTTGGGATCATGGCATTTGGATTGTGTTTTTCTGGATTTAGATCCGAACTTGAACCCTGTCATCCTCCCTTGCACTGGCTGAGTCCTTGGGAAAGTAAACACCAAGATGTGGTTAGAAGTGCAGGTTACAGTGCAGGTTTGATTTCTGTGAAGGGAGCGAAGGGAAGAAGTGTGAAGAAGCTCACACCAAAGTGTAGCCCGGAGGAAGTCTAACAGCCTAACAGAAAGTTCCAGTGCAAAAATTGCCCATAAACACTGGGCAGAAATTGCTAGATTCTAGTGTTCCTATCATGTTTTGTCATTTACTGGGACTGCCTGGGGAGAACATGTCCTTCATTCACCGGTTAAGATGAGTCCTGTAGGCATTTAGAGCTGATGGGTAGCAGTAGCTAATTGCCCTCCTCACAGCTGATAGGTCTTGAAGATGTCATGCAAATCATGCATTCCATAGCTGTGCACTCCCCTTGCCCCTTTGCCATCAGAACTCTACATTTGTAAACAGTTTGATACTGTACTCCTCTGCCTTGGACTTGCTAACTTGGACGTTCTCCTTCATTCATGCTATTTCTCACCATCTCTGCTCTAATCTAGTTTCTGAGCTTTGAGCTTCTGATCATAGATATCCTACCCCTAATACTCCCGTTTGCCCAATAGCTGATATTCAATCATATAATATTGTGCTCAACTTTCATTAGACTGGCCTCCAAGAGTCAAAAGAAATGCCCAGGGTGGCGCCTGTGGCTCAGTGGGTAGGGCGCCGGGCCCCATATGCCGAAGGTGGCGTGTTCAAACCCGGCCTCGGCTGAACTGCAAAACAGAAAAATAGGCAGGTGTTGTGGCGGGCGCCTGTAGCCCCAGGGAGGGACTCGGGAGGCTGAGGCAAGAGAATCGCCTAAGCCTAGGATTTGGAGGTTGCTGTGAGCTGTGTGACACCAAGGCACTCTACAAAAAAAAAAAAAAAAAAAAAAATGCCCAAATTCTCCTTTGGAGGCTTAAACTGTGTAGAGTATTTAACTTTCTTACTAATTCTTCTAAACATTTCTCTGTCTTTTACGAGTTAAGAGAAAGAGTCTCCCTTCAGGATGCTCTGAAGAACCCTTAAAAAGGCAAACAGTTGACTCCTTTTTCCCCCTAGCTGTTACCAAAACTACATCCCTAAGGAGTTATGCAACTCTAAGGAGAGTTCAGATGAAAGAGCTAAATACAGTTTACCTCTCTGTTTGTTCAGAGTGGAGGAAAGACATATTTTCTCCCCTGTAGGAGCATAACTTTGGCAAGGACACTGGCAACAAGCTGGTTTTAACTCAGGAGTTGGAAAGTATTAGCTGATTCATATAGTGTATGTGTAAATATCTTTATACGGGGTATATACAATTTATTAAATTGACTTTCTAAAATTATAATCGGCATTGAAGGAGTATGAAAAATTGTTTTGCAAATACTATCAGCAAGCTGTTGGATTCTTTTTTTTTCTCTCTCTCTTTGTTTCTTTATTAAATCCTAGCTATGTACATTAATGCAATCATGGGGTATAATGTGCTGGTCTTATATGTACTTTGAAATATTTTCATCAAACTGGTTGACATAGCCTTCACAGCATTTTCTTAGTTATTGTATTAAGACATTTGTATTCTACCTTTAGTAAATTTCACGTGTCCCCTTGTAAGATGCACTGTAGGTATAGTCCCACCATTCACGTCCCTCTACCCATCCTCCCCTGTCCCTCCCCTCCCTCTCCCCTTTTCCCATATTTTGGGGGCTATAATTGGGTTATGGCTTTCATATAAAAGGTATAACTTAGTTTCATAGTAGACCTGAGTACATTGGATACTTTTTCTTCCATTCTTGAGATACTTTGCTAAGAAGAACATGTTCCAGCTCCATCCATGTAAGCATGAAAGAGGTAAAGTCTCTATCTTTCTTTAAGGCTGCATAATATTCCATGGTGTACGTGTACCACAATTTATTAATCCATTTGTGGGTTGATGGGAACTTGGGCTTCTTCCATGACTTAGCAATTATGAATTGGGCTGCAATGAACATTCTGGTACAGATGTCTTTGTTATAATGTGATTTTTGGTCTTCTGTGTATATACCTAGTAAAGGGATTATAGGATCAAATGGCAGGTCAATTTTTAGATCTCTAAGTGTTCTCCAAACATCCTTCCAAAAGGAACGTATTAGTGTGCATTCCCACCAGCAGTGTAGAAGTGTTCCCTTTTCTCCAGATTTCTTAAAAATAATTAAAGTGATCCTAACATTTCAAGAGAAACAATCAACAGTATTTGTGGTTAATGATAAAATTTGAATGTTCAAATGAACATTCGAATTTTAGAAAAGTTCTGTCTGCCACAGCGGGCCTGACCATTTCTTAGTACCTGAAGA